>JBBPTT010000982.1:0-14018 GCA_038094175.1 Boletellus aff. lepidospora
TGAGTTTTTCTTCTCCTGCTGATAACTGGTCTGATCTGTTAACTGGTAGCAATATCCATTTTCCTTTAGTCTCCTATTCCATTGCTATGCCCCCCATCTTTGATTCTTCCCTTGATGTGCCTGTACCATTAATGGACATATTCTCCTCAGGTGATTCTCTTGCATCACCTTGTGTTCCCCTCCTCCTCTATATCAATTCTCATGTAGTAACTTTGGATGACTCCTTCACAGCCAATTCTTAGTAACTCATTGATACCAAGTTGTATATAAACCTTCATGCCATGTACCACTATTCCTCAGCTAGTTCTACACAATCTATGTGTAGTTGTCTGGCCTCCTCGAGACTGTTTGTCACAGTTAGAGAGATCCTCTCATGTCTTCACACTACACCTCAGAGTGTGTGCTCGCCTAGTTGCTTTCATAGGTTCTGGACTTGTTGTCGAACCTTTGACCTTGCTGGATAACTCCACACAAGTGTAACAAAAGAACTAGCTCACTTTTCATCCCTGCTATTAAACAGAAGGACCTGGCACAACAATCATGAAGTCATTAAACCTATTAGTCCTCACCTTCATTCTAGCAACCACTACCATCTCGAAACTAGTAGAAGCCATCACTGCCACCATTGCCCTATACATGTTCCTATCTCGACAACCCAGACTCACCTAAGAAAGGATCCTGCCCCTGCCTGAAAAGCAGAGGGGCCTTCATCAGTCGCCACGTCCAGATCAAGGGTAAGACTGCCTGAGGAATCAGACTACAAGGAAGAATACATCACAAATTCTCCAGCCCCTCAGCCTCAAGGACAAAGAGTTCTAGGACCTTCCCAACCATCCAACCCTTTCCAACCACCAAGGAGACTTTGTTGACTATCCCAAGCATCTCCAGCACCCCCCATCTGTTACAGCATGACTTTTCTCACTCATGCTACGTCCCTTTTCCTCTTTATCTTATCTTATCACACTGCATTACTTAAGCATCCCAGGACACTTTTACACATTCACCTTTTAACTATAGATCCCATGACTCATCCTGTGCGTGTGCAGCCTTCTTTTCATCTCTGTGCTGTGCATGGCTATATGTTCTTCCATTCCATTATGTCACCCCATTCAGACTCCTCATTGTCCTCCTCATGTTGATCCATGCATTGTCCGCACTGCCCAGCACAGCCCCATAACTCCACTCCATTGTTCTATCATATTTAGACATATATCGGTAGATCTGGCCAACACATGTACAAACATATATAGTCCTATATAAACCCAAGGGACTTGGCTGGAATCCCCAGTCAAGTTCACTTGGATTCTTACCACTTCTCCTCTGAACTCCACTCTCACCTGCTCGCTTCGCCCTCCACTTGTGGTTGGGTTTTAGAAGTGCTTCACTTGAACTTGACTGTCATAACCAAGCCCGGCACATGTCACCCCCTTGGCAGAAGAAGCTATTGTACCAACAAGACAGGAGTAGCTAGGAGTAAGCATCTCTAATGAGCACCACTAATGAGTGGCATTAGTGTGGCTGCACACCTGGAAGAGAGTACTCACCAGGCTTAGTGCACAATACCAGCAGGCTCAGATGTGGCTTGGATGTGCACTCGGCAGTACCAAGACCTGGCTCAGAGTTCATTGGGGAAACCATCAATCCTTTTGATGATCGGGACCTATCAGCAGGCCCAGACCCCCAACACTGCCTCTCCTGTGCCGGAACCCCAGGGAGCATAGATACCCTCAGTTCCTACTCGACCCTCCCTGACCTCAGATATCCAGACCTGGCCGATCCACTATCAGACTTAGCTGGTATGAGGGAGATCACAGATGCATTAGAATACGAAAATCTTGGGGAGTTATTAATGGAAGAAGTTGAGAGGATGATTGAGGAAGGATATTGCCTAAGAGAAAGGTTGAGTCTACTCCCATCCCTCACACCCTCACCAGAGCTGGAGGGTAGACGAGCCAAAACACCCGCTCGAGACAAAAGAGCCTGGTACCCCCCCTATTTGGAAAGGGAACCACATACTTACAATAATGAACCCCTTCCCTGCTTACACCCACGAGATCACTTTAAGACTCGTTTCTTCCCATACTCATGCCCCTTTCCCAAGTAACTTACATAAACAATGGATCTTGATCAAATCATTGCCCAGCTTGAACAACAAGTGCTCTTCCTGCAACAGCAGCAGGCAACCCTGGAGTTGCAACAAAACCAAATAAATGAGTTTATGGCACAAAGGGACCAAGCAGTCCAAGCCCTTGGAGAAGCCACCCAATGGGCCACAGAAGCAGAAACCCATGCCCAAGAAGCTGACCAATGGGTCAGGGAGTTTGTGGGATTACAAGGATGGCTAGGCAGCCAACCAGGAGGCCAAGGCCCTGCTGCTGGCTGCATTGAGGTATTCTCAGACCCTGGAGACTATGACAGGTCAAAAATGAAGTTTGAAGAGTGGTAGATGAAGATGCAGGCCTGGCTGGATGCCAACCCCCACTACTTCACGATAGTACCAGTGGAGCCCAACCCAGCCGACCCCTTTGCTGGCCCACCCATCCACCCCACCAACAAGAACAGGGCATATGTGGTCCTATCCCAGCTAAAGGGGCCAAAAGCCGGATACTTTGCACAATTGGAGCTAGAACTGCTCGCAAACAACCAGTCACTCTTTGTGGACCCCGAGGTCCTCAAAACCGAAATAGAAGGACTGTTCCAACCAGTGCATTCTAGGGACTACGCCCTACAAAAAATTACTACATTAAAACAAGGAATGAGCGACATTGACACATTCATTACAGCTTGGAGAGCCCTGCAGAACAGGGCAAAAGTCAACGAAATGTTTGGGGTTTATCTCCTGGAGCAAGGAGTCTCTGAGGAGATAAAAAGAGAGCTTTATACAAGGGGTCGGAGGCAGACCTCCATTAATGCCACCCTAACCCAAATCAGAGAAATTGGCCGCCAGTTTGAAGAATACTGGTTAGCACACCCGAAGCCAGCTGCCAACTGCTTCGAAAAGAAGACAGCCAACGTGGCCACAACCTCCACCCCTGCCAAGAGGCCCAGCAGGGGATTCCTGTGCTTCAACTGTGGGAAAGAAGGACACGGCATCCAGGACTGCCCGAAACCAAAGATCGCCTGCCCTAATTGCAAATGGGTTGGCGGAGAGCACAAGAAAGAATGCCCTCGTGCCAAGAGAAAGGCTTGAGCAGCTAAACAAGAAGAAACCACACCTCCCGTCTCCTCCTCCTCCACACCAGTTGGACAATGGGTCCAAGTTGAAGAGAATCCCACACAGGTAAATGACCCATGGAAAGCCCTCAGGGGCATGACCTTCGACCAAGCCCAAGAATATTTCATATGACGGGCCCAATCCCAACAGAAGGGAAAAGGTAAGGCAGCATGAACAAACCAGGTGCTCCTGCTGCAGATTTCACATTCTTGAACTCCTTCTCTTCCTTGTATGGATTTAGCGATACTTCTATTTGCACAGATCTAGACGATCTGATGTCAGGGGTGTCTAATGATGAGTGCGTCACAGACTACACACGTGTGCTTAATTCCCCTAAAGAAAAACAAATAAAAAGAATTATCACCAAAGGAGAAGAAATCCCAGAAGCCCTCTTTACCCATAGCATGAGGCTACCAAACAAGGTTAGGCTAGATATGAACATCACCGCCTCTACCATGACCCCCCTATTCCCCATGGCTGCCCTGCTAGACAGCGGCGCCAACAACACCTTCCTTGATGAAAAATGGGCTCTCAAGCACAGCATGAAGCTAAGGCCACTCAGACGCCCTATAGCCATTTTCAATGTGGACGACACAAAGAACTGTGCGGGGGATATCACCCACTCTGCCGACATCCTAATTGAGTTTCAGGGCCACAGAGAACGACTCATGGCCCAGGTGACTAAGCTAGGTGATAGTGCCCTAGTCATCAGGTTCAATTGGTTGCATCACCACAACCCTGAAATCGATTGGAAAACTGGAGATCTCCACATGACGCAATATCCTGAGAGCTGCAGAGCACTCCAAGACCCCTCCTCAACCTTGAGGGCCACATTTGATGAAGAACAGGACGAAGCGTGGGATGTCTATTATACAAGGGCTACTATCGATAAAATTCCAGAAAAGAAAAAAGAAACTGCCAAGGCCCTCGTGCTGAAGCAATATCACAAATGGCTAAAGGTCTTTTCCCAGGCAGAATCAGAGAGAATGCTGATCAGGAAACCATGGGACCACACCATAGACCTAAAAGACTCATTCGAGCCTAAGAAGGGCTGAATTATTCCCCTCTCCGCTCAGGAGCAGGAAGAAGTTTCTGCTTTTATTGACAACCAACTCAGAAAAGGGTACATTCGCCCATCTAAATCCCCCCAGACGTCACCAGTCTTCTTTGTCCCTAAAAAGGACGGATGCAAGCAGATGGTCCAGGACTACTGCTACATTAATGAACACACCGTGCAGAATAACTATCCACTCCCCCTTATTTCCCAGCTTGTGGACAAGCTCAAAGGAGCCAAGCTGTTTACAAAAATGGATCTGAGATGGGGGTACAACAACATAAGAATCAAGGAAGGTGACGAATGGAAAGCTGCCTTCATCTGCTTCAGAGGAGCCTTTGAACCACTGGTTATGTTCTTTGGCCTATGCAATTCCCCCTCCATGTTCCAAGCAATGATGAACGAAATATTTGTGGATCTAGAAGACATCATAGTTGTCTATATTGACGACCTCCTCATCTTTACAAAAACAGATGACCAAGCCAAACACGACCAGATCGTAAAAGAAGTACTCCATTGGCTAGAAGAAAACAACCTATCTGTGAAACCAGAAAAATGTTTCTTCTCAAAGAAGGAAGTAGAATTCCTTGGAATGATCGTAGGAGTTGACAGTATTCACATGGATGATACCAAGGTAGAAGCCATCCTAAAATGGCCTGTGCCAAAGAACCTCCATGGAGTTTGCAGCTTTCTAGGGCTCGCAAATTTCTACAGAAGATTTATTAAAGATTATGCTCAGGTGGCCAGGCCCCTGAATGACCTAACAAAGAAAGATATGCCCTTTATCTGGGCAGAAGCACAACAGACAGTGTTTGACACGCTCAAGGAGAAGTTCACCACCACACCAATTCTCGTTACCCCTGACCTAGACTCTGAACTTCAACTTGAGACTGATGCCTCTGATTATGCAACTGGCGCTGTCCTTTCGGCAAAGGTAGATGACCAATGGCACCCAGTCACCTTCTATTCCCACTCTATGAATGATGCGGAACGCAACTACCAGGTGTATGATAAAGAAATGCTGAGCGTTATCCATGCCTTGGAGCAGTGGAGACACTACTTGGAAGGAACTTGCCACAAATTTGAGATCTGGAACGACCACCAGAATCTCCAATGGTTCATGAGGAAACAGGACCTCAACCATTGGCAAGCCCGATGGGCACAGTACCTCTCTAGGTTTAACCACGAATGGGTTCATAAACCTGGGGCCACCATGATGAAAGTAGACGCTCTTTTGCAAAGAGAAGATCACGCGGAGGGTATAGAAAAAGATAATGAAGGAGTAACGTTTATCACCCTGGACACCATCCAAGCCAGACTTGTGATGCTGCAGGATGATGGGGATTCCATTCTTGACCTTATTTGGATTGCAATGATGAAACTCCGTGAATCCCAAATCATGGACCTAGAGTCCCACAGTTCCGAAGTAAACAATGATGGAGTTTTTGTGAACAGAAAATCCCAGGTGTTTGTCCCTGACGACAATGGCTTATGCATGAAGGTGATGACGAAACATCACAACATGCCAGTAGCAGGACACCCTGGCAAAGATAAAACCCTAGATCTCATCTCATGCTCCTATTTTTGGCCCAAGATGGCCACAGATGTTTCAGAATATGTGGCTGGATGTCACACCTGTCAAAAAATGAAAACTGGAAATAAACCCCCAGCAGGTAAACTACAACCCTTAGAGGTAGCTGAGCTGCCTTGGGTAGACATTTCAGCAGATTTTATTACCAACCTCCCCCTTTCCAACAGCTTGGATGCGATTCTAGTGGTTGTGGACAGTTTCTCCAAAGAAGTTTGTTTTATTCCCACAAAAAAGACCACTTCCACCCTTGACACAGCAAAGTTATACCTTTCCCACGTATGGACTAACCACAGACTCCCCTGGACCATTGTCTCCAACCATGGACCCCAGTTTGCTTCGCAAGTCATGAAGGACCTCTGTAAGCGACTTGGGATTTCCCCGAAGTTACCAACCGCGCATCACCCTCAGACTGATGGACAGACAGAACGCGTTAACCACAACCTCCACCAGTATCTCTGACTCTTTTGCTGTGACCACCAGACAGACTGGCCTGAATGGCTCCCTATGGCACAGTTTGCACACAATAACCACACATCGGCTTCTACCAAGAAGTCTCTGTTTGAAGTCACATGGACTTATGAACCACAAATGGGTGTTGAGCCTGGCAGCTCTAAAGCCCCTGCTGCTGACGTATTATCTGATAAAATTGAGAAAACCTTCA
Source organism: Boletellus aff. lepidospora (assembly GCA_038094175.1). Lineage (NCBI taxonomy): Eukaryota > Fungi > Basidiomycota > Agaricomycetes > Boletales > Boletaceae > Boletellus > Boletellus aff. lepidospora. The sequence goes on from JBBPTT010000982.1 coordinate 6,521, forward strand.
ACAAGGTTCGGGCTAACCTCTCCCTCGCGCAAGATAGAATGCCCCAACAGACCAACAAGCATCGGTCAGATGCCCCCTCTTATGCCTCCAGAGACCAGGTTCTCCTTGCCACAGATAATCTCCGCTTGATGCGGGAGTCCAAGAAAATGTCCGAAAAATGGCTAGGCCCTTTTAGGGTTATTAAGCTCATTGGACCAAATGCGGCTGAGCTGAAGTTACCGAAAAGCATGAAAATTCACCCTGTCATTAATATTTCTCACATAAAACCATACTGGGAATGCCTTGATGGCCAACCCATCTCTCAGCCTGGACCGGTCAACATGACTGAGGACCGGGAGGACAAATATGAAATTGATTTTATTGTGGACACATGCCCCAAAGGTTGTGGATGGGAATATCTTGTCCACTGGAGTGGCTACGGTGAGGACGGACGAACTTGGGAACCAAAGTCTAATCTCTCTAATGCCCAGGCAGCGCTAGATGAATTTCATGAGAAAAACCCCAAACTCCACCTATGTGCCGGCTTCCTCAACCAGTTTGTGGTTTACAACCCCTATTATTACACTGAATGCACGTCTAGTGTCATTCAAGCAACCTGTGGAAGGGTGGACTCTCATGAAGAGGTCGCAGCATCCTATCCACCTAGAAGAACAAGAGGGAGTGAAGGTCGAAGGGATGAAGGGACAAAGGACTCGAGGGATGCTCGAGGACTGAGGGGCGACACAAGATTGCGTATATTCACATAGAACAAGTGTAAAGAGATTACATGTGTAGCAAAGGTATATATAGGCGAAGATGAGTAATCATCGAAGCCTATGGAACATGGTGGAATTATGAGATAAGCTGCTACTATCAAAGCGCAGCAGATGTCAGGTACGGACAGTAACTAAGGGAAATAATCTGAGATGACTTGGATAACACAGGAGAACAGGCCGAAGATAAACATAAAATGGTCAAAGTGTTCGGAAAAGATAAGAGGGCCAGAGCGATGGAGAGAAAGGATGGAGACAAGGTAAATACGAGGGGCTAAGGAGAAAATCGTAACACCTATGATGAACTACCCCACACCATTGCTTGGTGCCATCAGCCAAGAGTCTGATGCATAGAAGGGGGGTGGTGTTACAGCATGACTTTTCTCACTCATGCTACATCCCTTTTCCTCTTTATCTTATCTTATCACACTGCATTACTTAAGCATCCCAGGACACTTTTACACATTCACCTTTTAACTATAGATTCCATGACTCATCCTGTGCATGCGCAGCCTTCCTTTCATCTCTGTGCTGTGCATGGCTATACATTCTTCCATTCCATTATGTCACCCCATTCAGACTCCTCATTGTCCTCCTCATGTTGATCCATGCATTGTCTGCACTGCCCAGTGCAGCCCCATAACTCCACTCCATTGTTCTATCATATTTAGACATATATTAGTAGATCCAGCCAACACATGTACAAACATATGTAGTCCTATATAAACCCAAGGGACTTGGCTGGAATCCCCAGTCAAGTTCACTTGGATTCTTACCACTTCTCCTCTGAACTCCACTCTCACCTGCTCGCTTCGCCCTCCACTTGTGGTTGGGTTTTAGAAGTGCTTCACCATCATCTCTGTTTTCCCCAGAACAGAACAAACTGAGTTTACCACCCCAAGAGAACCCTCCCCAATTGAGTTATCCCCTCCACCTACTAGTATCATGACTCACCAAGCAACTGGACCAGCATCTGCCCCCACAGCTAACCCTCCAGCTGTAACCCCTCCAACAAGTAAAAAATCGGAGATATGAGCTGGATGTCTAGAGAACTTTAGTGGAAAGGCAGAGGATGCCAAGAGATGGTTCTGGGCGATGAAAGTGTACTTCTTATTAAACCGAGAAGTATATGATGAGCTAGCACAGATCATCATCCTCCTCAACATGAAAACCAAGCTAGCAGCCACCTTCACTGAAGGATGGTATCAGAAAATGGAAGACACAGCAAAAGGGATGATCTAGATCACCTTCACTGATATAGAGAAAGACTTCTTTACAACCTTCTCCCCAGGGGATGCCCAAGCCGATGCATGATCCAAGCTCTACACTCTGAGACAAGGCAGAGGAACCTTTCCAAACCTCAGAGCTCAATTCAAGCTATTAGTTGCCAATGCAGGAATGGGACATCAAGATACGATCTTGATAGATCTTCTCAGGGTAGCGGTGAACACAGATATCATAAACCTGATGACTGCAGTAGACCCTGCTCCTGAGAAATGGATGAAATGGGTAGAAAAAGCTGTGCAATTTGACCAAATCAGGACTAGGACACAGCTCCTCCGGATGGGCCAAACATGCCCAGAAACGGGATCTTCCAGAAACCACAAAGATCCAAATGCTATGGATGTTGACATCATCCAACTCTCACCCATGGAAAGGGCTGAGCATATGAAGAATAACAAATGTTTTATTTGCCACAAAGTTGGGTGTTCCACTAGAAACCACCGATCAAGAAACACCGTCTACAAAGGAAGGACCAGAGAGAGGGACTATAGGAAAGTACCCCCTGTATCCAGAAATGCACCACCTACTTGCACTTTACAAACAGGGGATAAGGTTCAAACATTCTTGGAAAGCAACCGAATCTCCAAAGCAGAGGCAGTTAAAGTCCTTGAAATGTGCTTCTCTAAAGAGGAAGAAGAAGTGGTAGCGGACGAACCAAACCCTAACTCAAAAGGAGTGGAGGATTTTTAAAGGGGAAAGGTGTTTCAGCGTCACCAATCCCCATGACTACTATTTGTTACGCTTGCGTGGAATTATCCAGCAAGGTCAGAGGTTCGACAACTAGTCGGAACCAATGAAAGTAACTAACTGAAGCACACACTCTGAGGTGTAGTGTGAAGACATGAGAGGTTCTCACTAACTGCAACGGGCAGTCTCATGGAGGCCAGATAACTACACGTAGATTGCGTAGAACTAGCTGGAGAATAATAGTACAAGTCATCGGTCTTTATATACTGCTAGACTGTCCATCATGACTAAGAATCGGCCGATAGAAGGTCATCTATCATGACAAGTAGACTGTGGTATCCAGGGGAGATGGAACACAAGATGATATGAGAGAATCATCTTAGGAGTGGGATGTCTGAAATAGAAATGGGTGCATCATGGTCAAGACTAAACTGGGGTGGCATAGGGATGGGATAACGATCCAAAAGAAGATGGCTATCTGTAGAAGTTACTAGCCTAGAAGCATAGATGGAAGGAGAAGAAAAACTCATCAAGGTCATACCACGACATGCCGGTCTGTAAGGCATGGCATTTCTTGTAACACTATTCCTGTAATTGTATCACCCATCGCAGATCGAGCAATCCGACTTCCCATCCTCCTATGTGAAGAAGGAACAGGAAAAACTGCTGAAATATCCTCACTAGTGGATAGTGGGGTGAGTAATTGTTTCATAAACAAGGACTTGGTAGAGCGACTAGGACTAAGAACCAAAAAGTTGAAGATACCCATCAAGGCTACTAATGCTGATGGAACAGAAAACGAAAACAGGTTAATATGAAGGAAAGTTACACTTTCAATCACTATAGAAAACCTACTCCTGGAAAAACAGGACTTCCTCATCATCAACTGCAGAGGTGAGGAAGCAATACTAGGAATGTCTTGGCTAAGGATGGTCAACCCAGAAATAAATTGGACCAAAGGTGAGATTATTCTTCCTAAATCTGTGGACCCGATCATGCACTCTCAAGATCACATCAAACAACGATACCTTCTGTGATATCTGGCACTCGATCCAGATGCCTATATCAATCAGGAGATCATTCAAAAGATAACTCATTCAACTGAGATTGCTCAAGCCGAGCTAGCCAATAAAAAGGAAACTAACCTCCCCCCTGAATTCAAAGAATTCAGGTGAGTGTTTGAAGAACCCCCACCAGGCAAACTTCCCCCATCTAGGAAATACAATCACCATATCGATCTCAAGGACACCTTTATACCAAAAGTAGCCAAGGTTTACCCACTGAACCCCAAAGAATTAGAAGCCTGCAAAATGTTCATTGACAAAAATTTGAAGAAAGGGACCATTATACCATCACAGTCACCCCAAGCCTCGCCTTTCTTCTTCGTACCCAAGAAGGATGGAGGACTACACCCCTGTCAAGATTATCGATACCTTAACGAACATACAGTCAAAAACATGTACCCACTACCCCGCATTTCGGAACTTGTAGACCAATTAAAAGATGCCACCATCTTCACCAAGATGGACATCAGATAGGGATACAACAATGTGCTAATTCACCCACCGGATCGATGGAAGGCTGTCTTTATCACTCCAATAGGACTATTTGAACCAACTGTCATGTGTTACGATCTTTGCCCTCACATCTACTTTATTTCTTCTTTCCATCAAGTCTCTTCATTATGCTGGCCCCTATGGACTATTCTCTCCTGCCTTTAATCATTTCCTCTTTGTCTTTGGTCCATCTTCCCTTTCAATCCATATCCTTTTGGATCTATCTGCTTAGTTACCGTTCCTGTACCTTGATGGTACCTCTCTCCCTTGTCATCATTCTACAATGTTCTATAGGTTTCTCTGATGACTCATCACTACCTATATATACTATTAGCCATCGCTTGTATTTCCTCACTCTTGTTCTACACAATAACATGTAGTCTTTTGTCGCTCCTCAGTCTTGGCTCTTTGAGTCCATCATCCCAAGAAACCCTCAGTCCTCAAGCATCCCTTGAGTCCTTTGTCTCAGGCTTGTTCTCCTAGGTGGATAGGATGCTGCGACCTCTTCATGAGAGTCCACCCTTCCACAGGTTGCAGGAATGACACTTGGTGTGCATTCTGCATAACAAAAGAACAAGAGTCTCCCTTGCCCCTCCTCTTTAGGAGCAGGGCCACCCCAGTACAATGTCACACTCTCACAGAAACCTCAGACCTCCCTCGGACTCCGAGCCAGAGGATACACCGCAGCACACCTTGCCCACTCCTCCCTGGACCAACCCCTTCATGTCCCTAACCCCCCAGTCTTCAGTCCCTTCCCCCAGGAGAATCACAGGATCGTCCTCAACCAATCTGGTCCATCAACAGCTCACCCAGTCCCCAGCACTCTTGCAGCTAAGTCTAGGCCCTCCCTCACCTCGACCACTCACCCCAGCACTTGTGATCACCCCCCCAGCACCAGCCTTCACTCTCCCTGCACCTCCAGTCATCGTTCCTCCAGTCCAAACACCCCCAGCACCCTCCATTGCCCCAGCACCACCCTCAGCACTTATGGCCACTACTCAACCCAAGCTCAAGGCTGCTCTTCCCCTGGACTTTTCAGGGGAACCCAGCGAGTCCATCCAATGGATTAAGGCTATGAAAGCCTACTTCCTGATAAACCCCACCCAGTATACCTCTGAAAAAGCCAAAATCATGACCACTCTCAACTGGATGAGCAAGGGATGAGGCATATCCTTTTCTGAAATGTGGTATGATCACATGGCTGATCAAACTATCCCCTCCATGGAGAAAACATTTGAGAAACTCACTAAGAACTTTGAATCCACCTTCTTCCCCTACAATATCAAGACCACTGCTCACCTTGAACTCTCCTCCCTTTGCCAGAAGTCTACCAAGACTGACAACAGATTCCAGAAATATATCATGGACTTCCAGAACCTCACAGCCAAAGCAGGTATCTCCGATGACACTACCCTCATTCACATGATGACCAGAGGACTGGATCAACACATCACAATGCTGATCCTCTCCATGTCTACCATCCTGGACACTATTAACAGGTGGATTGAAAAGGCAAAGACCTTTCACACTCAAGTCGCTCGCATCAATGCATTAAAAAGGGGGAATCACCAGTCTTCCTCCTTCTCGTCCACTCGCCCCACCAGTACTACTCCCTCAGACCCGAATGCCATGGACATTGACACCCTCAGAGTAGGGAAGCTCACTCCAGAGGAACAGGCCCGATGCTTCAGGGAAGGCCATTGCCTTCGCTGTAGAAAGAAGGGACATAACACAGGGAAATGTACCACCTTCACCACTCCCTTCAAACCCTCTTGCCCTCGTGAGCCTGTTGCCATTGCCACTGCCACCACTAGCACTTCAGCCGCTGCCTCCACCACTCTCCCAGCTCCCTCCTCCCCTCTCTCCACTCTCAAAACTTACATGTCCCAACTCTGCTCCACAGGAAAAGGAGAGGAGGAAATCCTCCAAACACTCAAGCTCTGCTTCAAGCCCAGAGAAATGCAGATAGATAGCTTCACACCGGATTTTTAAATAGGGAAGCTGTCTCGATGTCATCCTTCCCTCATGTACTAGTAAGCAAACCCAATGAAAGAACCATTCATATTCCCGTTCGCCTACAGTCCAACTCCTAAACCATCAACACAGTTGCTCTCATCAATAGTGGAGCCACTGGAAACTTCATCGACTCTAGCCTCATACCCTCTCTCCAATCTGGCATTCGCCGGATGGCTCAACCCCTCACAGCCACCAATGTAGATGGAACCCCCAATTGAAAGGGGATCATCAAATTCACCATCTCCACCAAAGCTCTCTTCCTCTCATACTCAGAAAACATCAAGTTCATGGTAATCTCACTTGGAGAAAAGAAGGTTATCCTTGGAACCTCCTGGCTAACCAAGCGAAACCCTGACATTGACTGGGTCACCAAGACTGTCACCCTTTGCCCTCCGACTCCCCACTCTCTTGATAAAATCACCCTCTCCACTCAACTTGCACAACAGGAAGCCCTTAAGGAACAGGAAGTTCCAGAATGGTGTAAAGAATATTCGGACGTCTTCTCCGAAAAGATGTTCAGTATTCTCCCCCCTCATCAACCTTATGACCATGTGATTGAGCTAAAACCATCTTTCATCCCAAAAATAGCCAAGGTATATCCCCTCAACCCCACTGAGAAGGAAGCCTGTAAAGCCTTCATTGAAGAAAACCTCAAAACTGGTCGAATCATCCCCTCCAAATCCCCTCAAGCCTTGCCGTTTTTCTTCATCCCAAAGAAAGATGGCACTCTTCACCCGTGCCAGGATTATCATTATCTTAATGAGTTTGCTATTTGAAATGCTTACCCTCTCCCCCTCATCTCAGATCTCATCAATGATATGAAAGAATCCACCATCTTCACAAAGCTCAACATCCAATGGGGATACAACAACATTCGACTCTGAGAAGAAGATCAGTGGAAAGCCGTCTTTATCACCCCCCTCAGTCTTTTTGAACCCATGGTCATGTTCTTCAGTTTTAATAATGCCTCTCCCACTTTCCAGAGCTTCATGAATCACATCTTCACTGACATTGTTACTGAAGGTTGGCTAAAGATTTACATGGACGACATCAGCATATATACAAAGGATGACATTGAACTCCACCATCAACGTACCCTCTGAGTCTTTCAATGACTCTGAGATCATAATCTTTTGCTCAAAATCTCCAAATGCTCCTTTGACATACCGAAAATGGAGTCCCTTGAAATGCGCAGCAGCCAAG
>JBBPTT010000983.1:0-14017 GCA_038094175.1 Boletellus aff. lepidospora
TGAGTCCCTCGAACCCTCAGTCCTTGAGTAACCCTCGAGTCCTTCGCCTGCTTGTTCTCCTAGGTGGATAGGACGCTGTGACCTCTTCGTGAGAGTCCGCCCTTCCACAGGTTGCTAGAACGACACTAGTAGTGCGTTCAGCATAACACATGGTGATGTTCTTTGGACTTAGTAATTCCCCTACCACATTCCAATGATTCATGAACAACTCCTTCAGGGACATGATAGCTGAAGGATGGCTTGTCATCTACATGGATGACCTCCTCATCTTCTCCCCTGATGAGGCTACCCACACAGAACGGACTAAATGGGTCCTCCAACATATGCAAGAACTTGACTTGCATCTCAAGCTTGAGAAATGCAAGTTTGCTACTGCCAAGGTCGAATACCTTGGCATGATTGTTAAACCCGGTCAACTCGCGATGGATCCTGTCAAGCTAGATGGGATCTCCTCTTGGCCCATACCCAAGAAGGTCAAGGATGTTCGGTCTTTCCTTGGCTCTGCCAACTTCTACCACCACTTCATCCCTGACTATGCCAACATTGCCCGACCCCTCCTTGACCTCACCAAGAAAGACATCTCTTGGGAATGGTCTCCCTCCTGCCAGACCACCTTTGAGACCCTAAAAGGTCTCTTCCTTGCAAAACCTGTCCTCCATCTCCCTGATCTCGCCTCTCCCTTTGCCATTGCCACTGATGCCTCCAAGTTTGCATCTGGAGCCATCCTCCTCCAGACTGACACAAACGGCAAGTGGCACCCTTGTTCATATCTCTCTCAGTCGTTCTCTCCCACAGAACGGAATTATGACATATATGATAGAGAACTCCTCAGTGTCATCCATGCCCTGAAAGCCTGGCAACATTATCTCCATGGCTCCTCATTCCCGGTTCAGGTCTTTACTGACTATAAGAACCTCACCTATTTTCGGAAACCCCAAGCCCTCAATCGCCAACAGGCTAGATGGCTCCTTGATCTTGCTAACTTTGACCTGAAAATGGTCCATGTCCCCGGCAAGCTCCTTGCTGGCCCTGATGCTCTCTCCCGCCGTCCTGATCTCCTCCCTGCTGATGACTCTGATAATGTTGGAGTCACCCTCCTTCCTCCCTCCCTCTTTGTAACCATCATTGACACTGTCCTCCATGGCTGCATTGCCAAAGCATCCACAGATGACCCCCTCACTCTCAAAGCTTTCCAAAGCATTGATGAGCATATTCCATTGTCCTTCCACTCTCGCCTCTCTGACTGGCAACAACAGGAGGATACTCTCCTCTATAAGGGATGGGTCTATGTTCCCCCTGATGAATCCTTATGCCGTTCCATCCTCCAATGCTGTCATGATCATGAAACTGCTGGACATCCCGGCTGTTACGCTTGCGTGGAGTTACCCAGCAAGGTCAAAGGTTTGACACTAAGTCCAGAACCAAAGAAAGCAACTAGTCGAGCGCACACTCTGAGGTGTAGTGCGAAGACACGAAAGGTTCTCACTAACTGCGACAAGCAGTCTCGTGGAGGCCAGACAACTACACGTAGATTGCGTAGAACTAGCTGAAGAACCGTGATACAAACTGGGGTCGACTATATAGTCTACAGACGGGCTGTGCATACAGCTAGGATGAGTCAGAGTGAGTCATGGGTAACTATGGTGATTGATGGATCAATGCGCAGCATCAAAAATGGGATCAGGGGATCAAAAGATGGTGGCTGCGGGGCTATGCATGACTACCATCATTGTGAGATGGTGAAGGTGTGACGATGTGAAGAGGTGGTATGATGATGGGAATGAAGGGACAAGGAAGCAACGTGTTCATCCGGGGGATAGCCATTAGTGGGCTTGGTTAATCAGAGAGAGTCCCTATGGATAGACGGGCGGTCGTTGTGGTTGGATGGAAAATGACAGGGACTTATCTAAGGAGGGAGAAAGGAAAAACTGTAACACCGGCTACCTTAAAACTTGCCAACTTGTTGCCACTGAGTTTTGGTGGCCAGGCCTTGCTTCTTATGTCCGCTCTTACGTCATGGGCTGTGCTGTTTGTCAACAGAACAAGACAAACACCCACCCCACCATTCCTCCCCTCACTCCCATCCACTCCCACGCCTTGCGTCCCTTCCAACAGATCTCCTGTGATCTTATCACTGATCTTCCTCTGTCTGCTGGCTTTGATTCTTTGTTGGTTGTGGTCGACCACGGCCTTACTAAGGGGGTAATTCTCTGCCCCACTAAGAAAACCATCACTGCCAAAGGTGTTGCCACCTTATTTTTCCACAAAGTCTACCTCTGCTTTGGACTTTATGACAAAATCATCTCTGACCGTGGTCCTCAGTTTGTATCTGCCTTCGCCCGGGAGCTTGGAAAGCTCCTCAACTATGACCTCTCCCTCTCTACTGCCTATCACCCCCAAACAGACGGTGAAATGGAACATGTGAACCAGGAGGTTGAAACATACCTTCATGAAATGGAACATGTGAACCAGGAGGTTGAAAAACAGACGGTGAAATGGAACATGTGAACCAGGAGGTTGAAACATACCTTCACATCTTCTGCAGCAACAACCCAGCCTCATGGGCTGATTCTATTTCCCATGCAGAATTTGCACATAACCACTGCCCCCACTCCATCACGAACCAATCTCCGTTCTATCTCATGATGGGATATGAACCCCGTGCCCTTCCCACAATCATCTCCACTGAGTCTTCCATTCCTGCCATAGAAACCCACCTTAAATCCCTGATCGCCGCTAGAGAAGAAGCTCTAGCAGCCCATGAACTCACACGCCAAGTCATGGCCTCGCATTCCCATCAAGGGTTCACACCCTTCACCAAAGGGGACAAGGTGTGGTTAGAAGCATGGAACTTGAAACACTCCATTGTCAACCCGAAATTTGCTCCCAAGCGAGAAGGACCCTTTGTCATCACCAAGGTCCTTTCCCCCATTGTCTATGAACTCCGTCTCCCGAAAACCTGGAAGATCCACCCAGTCTTCCATGCCTCCCTTCTATCCCCTTACAAAGAGAACAATGTGCACGGCCCGAACTTCCCAAAGCCACTACCTGACCTCGTGGAAGGGGAAGAAGAATATGAAATTGAAAAGATCTTGAAACACCGGGGAATCCCAAAGAACCGCTTCTATCTCATCCGATGGAAGGGATATTCGGTTGAAGAAGACTCCTGGGTCCCTGAGCAGGACTTCAAACATGCAAAGTCTGCTCTAACAAACTATAAGAACCTCCACCCCTCTGCTTTCCCTCTTTCCTCATGACGATAACCTACCCTGTCGCCTTCCTAGCCTTCGATTCTTACTATGTCCTCTATTTCTTCCCCCTCTGCTTTCTCCACCACCACCCTTAGTGCCACCTTACCCGTCGTCAACGACATCTCTCGCCCATCCTCTACTGCCGCTAACCCAGGCTGGGGCAACGAGCCCTGGACTCCATCCACTGAGCCTACCCATATCACCAATGTCCCTGCTCCTGTAGCATCTGTTGATGTTCCCCTTTATGCCCATGCCATTCATGATGGTCCCCCTGACGAACATACCATTGATCAAATGAAGGAATACCTCCTTGACTCCCGCCTCGCTGTCCCCATCACATCCCACCTTGACTTCTACTCTCTGCTCCTCGCTTTATACAAGGCTTATCTCCAATGTGAACGACTTGTTGCATTTACCTGTGCCCGGACTGCTACCACCCAGTTACAGGTGCTTTGCACCATCATCACCAATGTCCACTCCCATCTTGAAGGTGCCTTGCTCATGGCCCTTCATCAGTTGGGCATGGCAGAATTCCTCGTGGACCTAGACCAATACCTCCGCGAGCTGGCACGCTCCCATAACCTTCACATTGCACTGACACCCTCAGCCTCCTCCACCCCTCTCACTGCCGACAAGACTGCTGCCTTGGAGCAAGCAGAAGCCTATTGGACGGGCTTTCAAGGTCATGTACCCCTTCCTCAGAATTATCCCCAGTATCACTGTGCTTGCTACAACTGTCATCGACTCGGACATCGTCGCCCTCAGTGTCCAGTCTACCAATGCCCCTCTTGTCTCAATTGGGCACCCGGCCACCCCCAATCACGCTGCCCCCTCGCTCGCCCTCCCCCTCGCCATTCTTCCTCCTCCTCCTCCTCTCGCTGAACTTCAGCCTCTAGTGGCTCTTCCCAAGGAAGAGGATTCCACGGATGTTGAGCTCCACTCCCTGTCCCTCCTCCTCGTGCCCCTTCCCCCTATGATGGAGATGACGTCTATGATGACAATGCCTGGGGCAACATCACGGGCTCACCAGGAATGCATGCTTCTGACTTTTGGTGTCTTCATCATGGACTTGACACTACTAAGGGGGTAATGTTACGTTTTACCCTATTCTTGTGCTTATCTCACCTCGTTTTTCCTTTTGCCTATGCTTACTCAATTCTTTTGACTCATTGGCCAATGACTTGTACAGCTTTACTAAGCATCTGGCTGTATATTACTTAAACATTCTTCTTCCCCTGTTCCACAGCTTTCTGGCTGTGCTTCTTTAGAACATTCTTCTTTCCTGTTCCACAGCCTTTGGCTGTGTTCCTCTGACTCATCCTTATTCCTATGCATTCCATAACCTTCCATAGTCACTTAGTCATCCTGTATCCCTGGGGTATATAAACCCCAAGGCTCCAGCCATGTATCCCTAAGCTAGACCTACTTGGAATAGCATCTCCTTGCTCCCCTGGATCTCTCTAAGTCCTTGCCCTACTTTTGAGTGAGCACTCCCTTGTCTCTTCCTTGTCTACAGCCGGTCATTGTTACCGGTCACGTCCTCAGGGTCCCAGTCCCTGACCCTTTGCGGCTATCTATGCCAAACCTTTGCACCTATAGGGTGTAACCTTGTCCTTGTCCTTGACCTTTTATCCAAGTCCTTACACTCACCACCTGGTGAGCATAACAATGTCCATGGAGTCCTGTTGTGAGAGAGCATCGGCTGGTCCCATTTGCATACTGGGAGTGACCTTCCAGGTAATGTTGAAGTCCTGAAGGAATAGAGACCAACAAGCTTGTTGACAAGAGAGTTTTCGGGGGTCTTTGAAGTATGAGAGGTTCTTGTGATCAGTGAGGATGGTGACAGAGTGAGGGGTGCCAAGGAGGTAATGTCGCCATTCTTGCAGGGCAAGAATAACTGCTAAGAGTTCTCTATCATAAATGTCATAGTTCTGTTCAGCAGGACTGAAGGTTTTAGAGAAATAGGTGCAGGGATGGGGGTCATCATTGATGTCGGCTTGGAAGAGGATGGTTCCTGCAGCAAGGAGAGAAGCATCTGTCATCAGGGAGAATGGCTTAGAGGGATCAGGAAGCGACAGGACTGGGGTGGAAGAGAAAGAGGACTTGAGAGTAGAGAAGGCTTTCTCCTGGAGTGGAGTCCAAAGCCAAGATTCGCCTTTTTTAGTGAGGAGGATGAGAGGGGCAACGATATTAGAGAAATTGGGGATGAATTTTCTATAGAAATTAGCAAATCTGAGAAAGCTACAAATTCCTTTGACTGATATGGGAGGTTTCCAATCTGCGATAGCCGTCAGTTTGACCGGATCCATTTCGACTTGTCCTTGACCAATGATCATTCCGAGGTATTCCATTTTTGGGGTGTCGAAGGAACATTTAGAAAGTTTGAGTGAGAGGTTGTGATCCCGGAGTCTTTGAAACACTCGAAGAGTGCATTGGTGGTGGAGGTCAATGTTGTCTTTTGTGTGTATGCCAATGTCGTCCATATAAATCTTTAGCCAACCTTCGGTGAGAATGTCAGTGAATATATGATTCATAAAACTTTGGAAAGTGGGAGGGGTGTTGTTAAACCCAAAGAACATGACCGTCGGTTTGAAAAGTCCGAGGGGGGTGATAAAAGTGGCTTTCCACTGATCTTCTTCTCAGAGTCGAATGTTGTTGTATCCCCATCGAATGTTGAGTTTTGTGAAGATGGTGGATTCTTTCATGTCATTGATGAGGTCTGAGATAAGGGGGAGAGGGTAAGCATTTCAAATGGTGAATTCATTAAGGTAGCGGTAATCTTGGCATGGATGAAGGGTGCCATCTTTCTTTGGGACAAAGAAGAATGGCAAGGCTTGGGGGGACTTGGAAGGGACGATTTGAGCAGTTTTGAGGTTTTCTTCGACGAAAGCTTCGCAGGCCTCCTTCTCAGCAGGGTTGAGGGGGTATACCTTGGCTATCTTCAGGAGGAATGATGGTTTTAGTTCGATCGTATGGTCATAAGGTTGATGAGGAGGGAGAATACTGAACATCTTTTCAGAGAAGACGTCAGTGTATTCCTTACACCAGTCAGGAATTTCCTGTTCTTTGGGAGCTTCTTGTTGTGCAAGTTGGGTGGAGAGGGTGATTTTATCAAGAGAGAGAGAAGTCTGGGGGCGAATAGTGACAGTCTTGGCGATCCAGTCGATGTCAGGATTTTGCTTGGTCAGCCAGGAGGTTCCTAGGATGACCTTCTTGTCGCCAAGCAAAGTTACCATGAATTTGATGTTCTCAGAGTAGGAGGGGAAGAGGGCTTTGGCGGAGATGGTGAATTTGATGATCCCCCTTCAATTGGGAGTTCTGTCTATGTTGGTGGCTGTGAGAGGTTGTGCCATCTGGTGAATGCTGGATCAGAGGGAGGGTACAAGGCTAGAGTCGATGAAATTTCCAGTTGCTCCACTATCGATGAGAGCAATCGTGTTGACGGTTTGAGTGTAGGATTGTAGGCAAACAGGGATACAGACGGTTCTTTCATTGGGGTTTCCTACTAGTACATGAGGGAAGGATGACGTTGAGGTGGCTTCCCTATTTAAAAATCCGGTTCAAAGCTATCTATCTGCATTTCTCCGGGTTCGAAGCAGAGTTTGAGTGTTTGGAGGATTTCCCCTTCTCCTTTTCCCATGGAGCGAAGCTGAGACATGTAGGTCTCGAGGGCAGAGGGAGGAGAGGGGACGACAGGGGGAGTGGTGGAAGAGGAGGCCGGAGTACTGGTGGTGGTGGTGGTGACTGTGGCAGGTTCACAAAGATGAGAGGGTCTGAGGGGAGTAGTGAAAGTAGTGCACTTTCCTGCATTATGCCCTTTCTTTCTACAGTGGAGGCAGTGGCCTTCCCGGAAGCATCGGGCCTGTTCCTCTGGAGTGAGCTTCCCTACTCTGAGGGTGTCAACATCCATGGTGTTTGGGTCCGAAGAGGGAGTGCTGGCAGTACGAGTGGAGGAGAAGAAGGACGTCTGGTGATTGCCTTTCTTCAAGGTGTTGATATGTGCGACCTGAGCATGGAACATCTTTGCCTTCTCGATCCATCCGTTGATGGTGTCAGGGATGGTAGACATGGAGAGGATGAGAGTTGTGATGTGTTGGTTGAGCCCTCCTGTCATCATATGGATAAGGGTGGTGTCATCTGAAATGCCAGCTTTAGCGGCGAGATTTTGGAAGTCAGTGATATACTTCTGAAACCCGTCATCCATCTTAGTGGATTTCTGACGAAGGGAGGAGAGCTCCAGGCGAGCAGTAGTCTTGATATCATAGGGGAAGAAAGTGGATTCGAAGTTGGAGGTGAGCTTGTCAAAGGTTTTCTCAGTAGAGGGGATGTTTTTGTCAGCCATCCGGTCGTACCACATTTCTGAGAAGGACACACCATGTCCCTTACTCATTCGGTTCAAAGTGGTCATGATCTTTGCTTTGTCAGAGGAGTACTGAGTGGGGTTGATCTGAAAGTAGGCCTTCATGGCCTTGATCCATCGAATGGACTCGCTGGGTTCCCCCAAAAAGTTGAGGGGGAGAGCAGCTTTGAGCTCAGGCTGGGTGGTTGTCATAGGTGTAGGGGGTAGTGTTGGGTTGATGGGGGGTGCTGGTGGTGCTTGGGCGGAAGAAGTGACAACTGGGGGTGCTGGGAGAGTGAGGACTGGTGCAGGAGGGGTGATTGCGAGTGCTGGAGTGAGTGGTCTAGGCAAAGGAGGACCTAGACTTAACTGAGAGAGTGCTGGTGATTGGGTGAGTTGACGATGGACTGAGTTGGTCGAGGATGACCCTGTGATTCTCCTAGGGGATGCTGAGGGCTGGGGGGCTAGGGATGCGAAGGGATTGGTCCAAGGAGGTGAGGTGTGCTGAGGTGTATCCTCCGACTCAAAGTCTGAGGGAGGTCGAAGGTTTCATTGGGAGCGAGACGTTGTGCTGGGGTGGCCCTGCTCCTAGAGAGGAGGGGCAAGGGAGACACTTGTTCTTTTGTTACACTGAATGCACGTCTAGTGTCGTTCAAGCAACCTGTGGAAGGGCGGACTCTCATGAAGAGGTCACAGCGTCCTATCCGCCTAGGAGAACAAGGAGACGAAGGACTCGAGCAGGACTCGAGGACTGAGGGTTCAATGGGACTAGAGACTCGAGGGATACTCGAGGACTGAGGAGCAACAGAAGACTATGTGTATTCGCGTAGAACAAGTGTAAAGAGAATACATGTGGTGTTAAAGGTATATATAGGCTGAGATGAATCAGCATCGAAGCCTATGGAACAGTGTAGAAGGATTAAGTAAGCTGCGACCATCAGACCACAGCAGGTACAAGGTACAAGTAGTAGCTAAGGGAAATAATCCGATATTACTCGGATAACATAGGAAAGAGAACCAAAGATAAACAGGAAGTGATCGAAGTGTTCAGAAAAGATAAGGGGGCCAGCACGATGAAGAGAGAGGATAGAGATGAGGAATATATGAGGGGCGAGAGAGAAAATCATAACAACTGAGGACTTCTTAGGATGATGGACTCAGAGAGTCGAGACTGAGGAGTGACAAAAGACTATGTGTATTTGCATAGAACAAGAGTAAAGAAAATACATGTGTGGCAATGGTATATATAGGTGAAGATGAGTCATCATCAAAGCCTATAGAACTTGGTAGAATAATGATTAAGAAGATAAGTTGCCATCAAGGCACAGGAACAGTAACTAATGGGAAAGATCCAATAGGATCAAAATAGAAGATGACCTCGGACCGAAGACAAAGAGGTAGTGAGTAAACTGAGGGGAGACTAGCCTGTATAGGTGTTAGGACTGGGTCTCTGGTGCTCCGGAGGGATGTCCAAGGGTTGGGGTTGTGGGCCTTGGTGCAGGACTTATGTGTCGTGCCCTTGCTTAGGTTCGGGCCCTTAGGGGTCAGAGGTCGGAGTAGCGGAGTTGGGGATAGGAGACTCGGAGTTAATAGGAGTGAGGTTGGAGATGGTCGAAGACAGAGGTTGGGAACACCGGGGTATCCTAGTTGATATTCAGACTGAGGGGTACATGACAGAGTATCTACAATTTATATACTGAGAGAAAACTACAGATTTGTAATATGGGTAAGAAGTAACCAGAGCTGTGCACCAGAGCGAACGGAGTGCCAGACTGTGGTGCTAGAGAATGGAGGCTGAGTAAACTATAATGTAGATAACGGAAGGTGGCACAGCCAATCAGAATACAAGAAGGTACATAAAGGGAATGGTCACGTGGGTCCAGAGGTCAGGGGATGCGTCCTGAAGGAGATCGCATCAGAGTTGTAGTGGAGATGGGACCGGAGGACCAGAGTGCTGGAACGGCATATGACAATGGGCTGGCATAGTGGAGCGACTCAATGCAAAGAAGAAATAAAGTAGAAGCTAAGGAAAAGATTGTAACAATGGGCACAAATTTAGTTTTGTTCTTCTTGTGCTCCTCTTTATGGATCTGCTCCTCTTCCTCCTCTCAGGTTGTGTGTGTTACAATCTTTGCTCTCTCGTCTACTTTATTCCTTCTTTCCATCGAGTCACTTCACTACGCTGGCCCTTTCGGGCTATTCTCCCCAGCCTTTAGTCATTTTCTCTTTGTCTTCAGCCCATCTCCCCTTTCTATTCATATCCTTTTGGATCTCACCTCTTAGTTACCATTCCTGTACCTTGATGGTACCTTTCTTCTTTGTCATCAATTCTACAACATTCCATAGGCTTCGATGCTGACACATCTCTACCTATATATACCTCTGTTGCACTTGTATTTTCCTTACACTTGTTCTACGCAAATACATGTACTCTTGTGTCACTCCTCAGTCCTTGAGTACCCCTTGAGTCCTTCGCCCCCTTGAGTCCTTCGTCCTCGAGTACCCCTCAGGTCCTTCGCCCCTTGAGTCCTTCATCTTTGAGTATCCCTCGAGCCTTCTGTCTCCCCTTGTTCTCCTAGGTGGACAGGATGCTGAGACCTCTTCGTGAGAGTCCGCCCTTCCACAGGTTGCTCGAATGACACTAGAAGTGTGTTCAGCATAACAAAAGAACAAGTGTCTCCCTCACCCCTCCTCTCTAGGAGCAGGGCCACCCCAGCACAATGTCTTGCTCTCGACGAAACCTTCGACCTCCCTTGGACTCCGAGCCAGAGGATACTCCTCAGCCCACCTTGCCTCCTTGGACCAATCCCTTCGCATCCTTAGCCCCCCAGCCCTCAGCATCCCCCAGAAGAATTACAGGGTTGTCCTCGACCAACCCAGTCCATCGTCAACTCACCCAATCACCAGCACTCTCTCAGTTGAGTCTAGGCCCCCCCTCGCCCAGACCACTCACCCCAGCACCTGCAAACACTCCTCCTGCACTAGTCCTTGCTCTCCCAGCACCCCCAGTCATTGCTTCCTCAGCCCAAGCACCACCCCCAGCGTTCCCCATCACCCCAACACTGCCCCCTGTACCCATGGCAACCACCCAGCCCGAGCTTAAGGCCGCCCTCCCCCTTGACTTTTCGGGGGAGCCCAGCAAGTCCATTTGATGGATCAAGGCCATGAAGGCCTACTTCCAGATCAATCCCACCCAGTATTCCTCTGATGAAGTGAAAATCATGACCACTTTGAACTGAATGAGTAAGGGACACAGTGTATCTTTCTCTGAAATGTGGTACGACCAGATGGCTGACAAAAACGTCCCCTCTACCGAGAAAACTTTCAAGAAACTTGCCTTGAACTTCGAGTCCACCTTCTTCCCTTACGACATTAAGACCACCACTCGCCTCGAACTCTCCTCCCTTCAACAAAGGTCCACCAAAAATGATGATGGATTTCAGAAATATATCACTGATTTCCAAAACCTCGCCGCTAAGGCTGGTATCTCTGACGATGCGACTCTCATCCATATGATGACCGGAGGACTGGACCAGCACATCACCACCTTGATCCTTTTGATGTCCACCATCCCCGATACCATTAATGGTTGGATCGAAAAAGCAAAGACCTTCCATGCCCAGGTTGCTCGTATCAATGCACTAAAAAAGGGAAATCACCAGTCTTCCTTCTTCTCATCTACTCGCTCTGCCAACACCACTCCTTCGGACCCGAATGCCATGGACATTGACACCCTCAGAGTAGGGAAGCTCACTCCAGAGGAATGGGCCCAATGCTTTAGGGAAGGTCGCTGCCTCCATTGTAGAAAAAAGGGACATAACGCAGGAAAATGCACCACCTTCACGACCCCTTTTAAACCCTCTCACCCTCGAGGACCTGTCGTCATCGCCACCGCCACCACCAGCACCCCAGCCGCCACCCCTGTCACTCCCTCTTCCCCTCCTTCTGCCCTCGAAAACTATATGTCCCAACTCCGCTCCACTGGAAAAGAGGAAGGGGAAATCCTTCAAACCCTTAAACTTTGCTTCGAACCAGGAGAGATGCAGATAGACAGTCTCAAGCCGGGTTTTTAAAAAGGGAAGCTGCCTCGATGTCATCCTTCCCTCATGTACTAGTAGGCAAATCAAATGAAAGAACCATTTGTATCCCCATTCGCCTACAGTCCCAATCTCAAATCGTTGACACCATCACTCTCATCGATAACGGTGCAACTGGAAACTTCATCGACCCTAGCCTCATACCATCCCTTCGATCTGGCATTCGCTGAATGGCCCAACCCCTCACTGCTACCAATGTGGATGGAACTCCCAACCGAAAGGGAGTCATCCAGTTCACCATATCTGCCAAGGCATCTTTCCCCTCGTACTTGGAGAATATCAAGTTCATGGTAACCTCGCTTGGCAAAAGAAAAGTCATCCTGGGAACTTCCTGGCTAACCAAACATAACCCCGACATCGACTGGCTCACCAAAACCATCACCATTCACCCCCCGACTTCTCTCTCTCTCAATAAGATCACTCTTTCCACCCAACTCGCCCAGCAAGAAGCCCCCAAGGAACAAGAAATCCCAGAATGGTGTAAGGAGTATTCTGACGTCTTCTCCGAAAAGATGTTCAGTGTCCTTCCTCCTCACCACCCTTATGATCATGTAATCGAACTAAAACCATCCTTTGTCCCCAAAATAGCCAAGGTATATCCCCTCAACCCCATGGAGAAAGAAGCTTGTAAAGCTTTTGTTGAAGAAAACCTGAAAACCGGTCAGATCATCCCCTCCAAGTCCCCTCAAGCATCACCATTCTTCTTTGTCCCAAAAAAAGATGGTACCCTTCGCCCATGCCAAGATTATCGATACCTCAATGAGTTCACCATCCATCATCTTCACTAAACTGGACATTCGATGGGGGTATAACAACATTCGACTTTGGGAGGAAGACCAATGGAAGGCTGCCTTCATCACTCCTCTTGGACTTTTTGAACCCACAGTTATGTTTTTTGGTTTTAACAATGCCCCTCCAACTTTCCAGAGTTTCATGAATCATATCTTCACTGACATCCTCACTGAAGGTTGGTTAAAGATCTATATGGATGACATTGGCATACATACCAAGGACAACATCAATCTCCACCACCAGCACACTCTTCGTGTCTTCCATCGACTTCGGAATCACAACCTATCGCTCAAACTCTCCAAATGCTCTTTTGACACCCCAAAAATGGAGTATCTTGGGATGATCATCGGTCAGGGACAAGTAGAAATGGACCCAGTCAAACTAACCGCTATAGCCGACTGGACTCCCCCAACTTCGGTCAAAGGAATCCATAGCTTTCTGGGATTCGCTAATTTCTATAGGAAGTTCATCTCCAACTTCTCCAATATCATCGCTCCCCTTGTCCTCCTCACCAAAAAGGACGAACCCTGGCTCTGGACTTCACTCCAGGATAAGGCCTTTTCCTCTCTCAAATCCTCGTTCTCCTCTGCTCTCGTTCTATCTCTCCCTGATCCCTCTAGACCATTCTCACTGATGACTGACACCTCCCTCCTTGCAGCAGGCGTAGTCCTACTCCAAGCAGACATCAATGGTGATCTTCATCCCTGTGCATACTTCTCTAAAACGTTTAATCCTGCTGAACAAAATTACAACATTTATGATAGGGAACTTCTGGCAGTCATCCTCGCCTTACAAGAATGGCGACATTATCTCCTCAGCACTCCCCATTCTGTCACCGTCCTTACCAATCACAAGAACCTCTCCTACCTCAAAGACCCTCACAAACTCTCACGTCGACAAGCCCGCTGGTCCCTCCTCCTCCAGGATTTCGACATTACCTGGAAAGTTACTCCAGGCACACAGATGGGGCCAGCTGATGCCCTCTCCCGGCGAGATTCAGTAGACACCTCCCTCGACAACATCACCCCCATACTCCCAGAACCTACTGTCATTGCCGCCTTTGCCCTCGCCTTAGCTGAGAAGATCTCAGCTTCCTCCCCATCTGACCCCCTAGTTCTCCGTGCGGTCAACACTCTCAAAAACGACCCCCCCCTATTCCCTCATTCCTCCCTCTCTGACTGGTCCCTACACAACAGGAAATTATACTTTCAAGATCGTCTCTATATTCCCCCTAACGCCCACTCTGACCTCCTCCACTCACTTCACTCCTCACCAGCCTCTGGCCATGCAGGACAATTTCGCACCAAGAATCTAGTCGAACATGACTATTGGTGGCCTGGGCTCGCTACCTTTGTCAAGAACTTTGTTGCTGGTTGTGCTCTGTGCCAGCAATCCAAGGTCAACACCCACCCTGTTACGCTTGCGTGGAGTTATCCAGCAAGGTCAAAGGTTCGACACTAAGTCCAGAACCAATGAAAGCAACTAGGTGAGCGCACACTCTGAGGTGTAGTGCGAAGACACGAGAGGTTCTCACTAAC
>JBBPTT010000984.1:0-14015 GCA_038094175.1 Boletellus aff. lepidospora
ACATATCTGGCCCCGCCTACACCGTCCAGATGGTCCCCGCCTCGGACCAGGCAGCCCCAAGGCTGTCCGCCCACTTTGTAGACACCGCGCCCCCAAAGTCGATCGTCGTCATCGACGCCCCTCCACGTTCAGTCTTTCTCATCTCCATCCCTCGTGGGGCATGTTTGACCTCGATCTCCGCTCACAGACGCAAAAAATGCGGTGTGGGGAGGCCTCATGACCGCGGGTGCACAGGCCAGGGAGGTCGTCGGCGTCGTCATATCTGGCCGGTGCAGAGACTTGGCAGAACACCGTGCCGCAGGTTTCCCGGTCTTTGCACGCGGTCACTCGACTCTCGGGCAGTCGCCCTTTGTTCGTCCGTCAGCCGTCAACGTTCCGCTCGTCATCCAGCCCCAGGGCAACGCAGAGGGTCCAGACGCGTTCCCATCTGTCACAGTCGGACCTGGGGATTGGATCGTTGCGGACGAGGACGGCGTGGTTTGTGTCCCCCGGGACGTGGTGAACAAGGTAGCAGAGGTGGCCGAGATCGGTAAAGAAATCGATGCCAGAGTCCTCCGAGATATCAAGGCAGGCAAGGGCGTCCAGGCTTCGTTCACGCTGCACAGAGGACGCTGAGCATCCACCCGCCGCGATTCTATTTAATAGGGACTACTAGGCGAGACGTACATCGTCGCCGCATTACAGCGAGGTTATGAATCCAGTACAAAGTACAACGATCATACCGGCATATTCAGCAGAATCATGAGAATGGCGCCCACCGCGATAAATGCATGTCGAGGTCCATCGGAGCCAACACGTCGCCTAGCACGCACTTCCACCCAGAGAACGTGAATAAAAAACAGACGTGGCAAGAACCCACATCCGTGCGTCTATGCACGCAACTCTGCTTTCAGAGACACTGTGGTCTTCACCACATGAATAACAAAGCGGATACAGTTGTGAAAAGCCCAAAGGAGAGACACTTCGTTGATCAGGTCAGAACATCGCCACGAGCCCCACAGCAGAATCCACTCACAAAGTAAAATGGGAAGCCAGAACAGCACAAGCATACGGTCATCTAGACGGTGTCAGAAATGAAGAGCGAGGAGTCGACACTCGACTCACGTTTCTTTGCCTTGTGTGCACGGGCCTTCACTGGTATATATTCGTATGCGTTGGCATCTGGTGCCAGTGTCGAGCTATCCTCGTAGCCCACATGTCTACTTGGACGGTCAGGTAAGCTTGATGCTTGGGCAACAGCAGACTCGGAAGTGTGTTCTCGGAACTCCACCGTGTCCGTTATGTGTTGTTGCGTCGTCGTCTCCCTGGTCTCCCTTGGGGTATACATCGGGGGGGCTTCGTCGGCTGGCGGAGGCCGGAGTGTGGCAGTCGCAATGGCTACAGCTATCAATTTGTCCCATGTTGCCCGGAGCTCCTGGGCCGTACTGTACCCTGCTTCCCGCGAGTCATCCTCTTTACCGCTCGGGGCATCGTCACGCTGCCCATCCCGCTTATCGCTAAGGAATGACGGCCAGCCAGGCATCGGAACAAATACTGGGAACACCATCGGTATCTGTGGTATAGCGCCCCAAGGAACAGTGGGCATTCCGGGTAAATGAGGCAGCGGAAGCTGTGGTATGGTAGGTATGATACCTTGGGGAGCGGGAATCTGTGCGAGCGTTCGTTGGATCAATGCGACGAATGAAGCAGCTTGCTTCTCGTCGGAAGTAGTGTCGACCCTCTGCTTTGTGACATCTTTGTCTGAGGCTTGTGGAGGCTGCGGTTCCGGAGAGCAATCTCTCCCAAATTGTTCGTGGCCATCGCGAGATCGATGGGGATACCGATGAGTACCACGGCAAGTATGTCGCCGTCTGACGACAATGGTCGTCATATCTTCATCACTTTCTACGTCCCCCAAATGAGATTCACCGTCCTCGTCCTCGGAACGAGTCAGGTCACCTTCTGGGGTCACATGGTCAATGATTCCCTCGAAGAAATGAGGCGGTGCGATATCTTGAGGTGTTTTCCCGAGAGAGTCGACGATCTCCGAGTCTGCCCCGCCAGCCACGAGAAGCCGAGCGCACTCCTCTGACTGGACTAGGGCTGCAAAATGTAGTGCTGTGTATCCATTGCGGTCACGAACGTCCAGGTCGACGCCATGCGCGATAAGGAACTCGGTCAGCGAGGTGAACTTCAAAAGTACTGCCAGATGGAGTAAGGTCTGCCCGCTCGACGTGGTATGAGAGACGGCAAGAGAGGGTGGCATCCCATGATGCTTCTCGACGGCGATATCAATAAGTGAAAGAAACTTTATGACAGTAGTCTCATGGTCGTGTCCAAGGTGCAAGAACGAGAGGGGCTGCATGTCTTTGTAGGATGCCGCGGCGACCTGCATCATGTCGCTGGGGGAAGAGCTGGTCCCACTGGGTGAGCCCTCCGTACCCGTAGATCCCACTATGCGCAGCGCAATGTTCTTTGCATCTTCAATTTTACCCGTCATCTTGAGACCGACCACTTGGAGGGCAAGTTCCATTCTAGGGAAGAAGTTATAAAAATATTTCAAGATACCGTAGCTCACTTACAAAGCGCGGTCCGATTCATTGGTGTAAGTAAAAAGGGAGGGAAGTATGGAGCTCTTGGTCTCGTTTAGACCCTCAAACCACACTGCAACAACACCAGGGGAAGATCGGGGAGGTAAGACGCAGAGGAGAGTATTATCACTCCATCTCTGAGTCGAGCTGGCAACGACATCCCCAAAAACGCAGTTAAGATGAATCGCCGGGTGAAAGTTTTCACCAAGAATGGTGACCTCTATGCCACCGTGGGTTGGACCGGACGAGGGAATAAGGCGGTGGATCCTGGGTAATGGAAGTGATGAAGCGGGCGGGGGAGAACTTGGGTTGAAGAAAAGAAAAGGTATAGGCTGGGGAGGAACAAGGGTGGCAAGGAGTTGTGAAGGTTGCGTCACAGGAGGAGTATTAGAGGGCAACACATCGGAGGGCGATGGAAAGTGAGACGCTGTGATAGTAGGGATGTCGTTTGGAGGGCTAAAGATGGTAGTACTGGGAATGCTGTTAAGAGAGGCAGAAACGGGTTCGCTCGAGCTGAATGCAGATGGGGAATCTCTGTTCGCTAAAAAGGTTGCTGAATGTTGAGGAGTCGGTGCAGGACTTGAGGGTTGTGTCGGCTGTGGTGGGGTTGGCGAACGGGTGCTGGGCATTGCATAGGGCTGTGTGGAAGGGGAGTTGACAGAAGAGCTTAGACTAGTGACGCTAGCCTCCCTGGAGAACTTGGATTGATTGCCGCGACCAGTAGCGTCATAAGGCTTAGAACGTGTTTTCGGTCTGTCCTTGCTATTTCGAGATGAATGCTTCAGGAGAGAGGTGGTGTCCGTCTGCGGCGCAGCGAGAGGCAAGCCGGACCAGTCGACCTGCGTTTCCAAGCCTGGGGTAGATGGGGCGGTCCCCGACTTGACAGTTGATTTATGATCATCAGTAATCATAATCGGGGGTGTCACGCCTGTGCCAACGAGACGGCCATTGTTGTCCACCATGGTGAAGTGAATATTAAACCCGACCTTCTCTCGATGATGCCTGCAATAACAAGTAATTCGAACAGGAAGCACGGCAGATCCTGTAGAAAAATCGACTACGTCAGGGCAATTGAACTGAATGATGCTCGTCGTATCTTCTTTGATGCTTCTTTGGCGTTCATAACCGTCTTCAGGGGTGTCCGAATCCGAACGAGCTGGCCGGACACGGGCCGCGAGTTTGCGAGCTACACGCTTTGCCTTGACAAAAGATGGGCAAAGAATCCATAAGAGGGATTTGGTACCCATACCTCTCTGTTCCTGCAACTTCCACAGCTGACGACGTGGTTATACGGAGGTGATGCACATGTTACAGTCGCAGTTAGGTGGAGAACGTCGAGGGGTGTGGGATCTATTGCATGTGAGCGCCGAAGGATGGTCAATATGAATCGGTTACCTATTTTCCCCTCTCTCCGAGCACGCCTTTTGGTAGACGTTCCTGGCGGGAGTTTGAGCCACTTCCAGGAACCAACCCTATCGTACTGATCTTTCTCTCTGATAGTGGCGCTTGCATGTGCGAGGTCAACGGTGACCCGCACTTGCGTTTCGACACGCGACTTTGCGCCGCTCTCGGGAATGTTGGGAGTTAAGATGACGAGACTACATGTGAGAAGGCGATAAGACGGTGAAGCAAAGGCCGAAAACAACACACTTGTAACATGAGTCTTTGGGGGGATAGACAACCCTGCGGGGGATGGAGGCAGGGTCCCGTCTGCATGTCCGCATAGCAGGAGGAGGCACGATTGGGGTGGAGTGCATTTGCGAGAGAGCAGGTATGGAGAGACCAGACTCGGGCACGGTCCGTCGAAGCGACGTCCCAAGGGGCTCAGGTGAGGGCAGCTTTGGCTGTGTGGCGTCCAATGGGGGGTGGATGTCCGAAGGGGGATTTTGCACGCCCGAACACGCAGAGCTACAGCAATAGATGAGATGGAGGAGAGAGAGGGCACGGACGAACGCACTCATCATAGGCGTGTTCCTGAATGATGTCGTCGAGTTGGAGCATGCGCTCATTGTCCGACTTTTGGCAGGGGTCGCCGTCCCAGACCCCGATGTTCCTGTTGACGGGCAGTGGATGATACCACGAGGGGAGTTCGTTGTGGATGGTGACGTTGTTGGGGACATCAGAAGTCTCTGGCGTCTCTGGGGATGACGAACGGGAGTCCATCGTTGTCGCAGTCGTCGCAGACATCGGTGAGGACAGCGAGCACGGACGACGGGCTCAGCGTGGGGCGTGCAGCGCTGCGGCGATGGCACAACACGTCGACGAAAGACAGGGAACGCCAGAGAGGGACCCCGACCACCAGCGCACTCGAACCCCAGAAACTCCTGTGTTAGCTAATATTTTCTCATCCCTTGTCCCCATCCTGCGCAAAAGTTGACCACGACCGTAGTTGACGATGAAGCGTGGCGCAGAGAGACAGCTCACAAAAGACGGCCCCGACGACGACGACGGCGACGACGACATCGAGGTCTGCATTGTTCGTCCGTGTAGCCTCCCTCGACTCACGCATGTCAGGAAATACAAGCTCCTCAGGGCTTTCGCAAGGCGGACGAGTCTGTCCTAGTCACGAGACAGTATGCCGACTCCCCGCCGTTCGAGCCATGTAGCTGACCGGATTTCAGAATACGCGCCCTCCCTAAGCGCGCCTTGGCTGCGTCAAAGCCACCATCTCTCAATGGAGTGCCACCAGCCCTGGCTTCTGATGCAGAGACATCCGTGAGTGAGACGCGTGCCCCGTAATCGTCCTTCCTCATGTCACGCTCAGGAAGCTCTCCCTCCACCCAAGTTTGGGGGATTTGTTGGTTTCGGGTTAGGGACTCCCGTGTCTAATCCGTTCACCTTCACCGCCCAGCCACCACCCGCGTCTACCACTCCGTCCTCTGCATCCTATACCGCGTTCAAGCACACACAATCAACCTCCATACCACCATTCTCCGGGGCACCTGCGCCACCCCCTGTGGATGCCGATGCATCTCCAAAGCCCGCAACATCTGCTCCGGCAGATGGGACGGACGCCATAGCGTTCAAGTATTTCAAGTCTCTTCGGGGTCTCAACGTTTCTTTCCTTTCCGCAATATCAGCCGCCGTCGAGAAGGATCCCTTCTTCGACGTCGCCGACTTGGCAGAGTCGTACAAAAACTTGCGGACTACTATCCAGTCCGAGTTTGATGGATCTCCACAGTCATCCACGGCCCGGAGCTCCATTACTACTAACTCTACCCCCCTTTTTGGTGCCAAGGTACCACCGGAAAAAACCACCACCTTATTCTCCATGCCAAAACCCCCTAGTGGGTCAGCTGAAGTGTTTTCCAAACTTCCCTCCACCAGTGAGATCGGTACGAAGGCTGGTAGTCTTACGTTCCAACCCTTTGTCCCACCCTCAAGCTCCACGTCTACGCCGGCGCTGTTCGGCCTTGCGTCCAAGTTGAGTGAGGCATCCTCATCGACCACCCCCGAACCTCCAAAATCTGCCTTCGCCTTTCCAGTCCCAAAGACGCCCGCTTCAACGTCGGGTACACCGCCCACTTCTGGGTTTTCATTTGCTGCTCTTCCAGTCGTCGAAAATACAACGTCCAAACCGGTCCCTCGTGCTTCAAGTCAGGGACCCGAGAGTCCATCAATTATTTCACTGTCTCGACCAGCCTCCGCTGCGCCGAGCTTTGGTTCCAGTAGCATGCCGAGTTTCTTTGCCGCCCCCAAACATGCGAGTGCATTCGGTTCCACTGATGTAGCATCTAAGCCAACGTCAGTATTCGGTGGTTCGATCTTTGGCGGTAGTGGCGCGACCGAATTCAACAAATCGTCGCCGGTTACCCCGCCTCCCTCTGATAGCAAGGATACTCCCAGGGATAATGCCACTCTCTTTAGCAACGCGACGACATCCTCTTCGACAAGTATCTTCGGATCTGATAAACTTACTGGTTTCTTTGGCAGTGCTTCCCCACCTAAAACCAGCTCATTCGCTTTCGGAAAGCCGGGTGGAAGCATAGGAAACCCTGTGGGCTTCGGATTTGGGAGTTCTGTGCCCAGTGCTGGAGACACTACCGCACCAGGGGCGTCAGGTTCGGAGTTCAACTTTGGGGCGCCATTGGCGAACCCAAGCGAAAACCTCTTCTCTCCGTCTATAACCGACAAGTCAATCGAGTCAACTCCACAGCCCGATGCAGAAGGCGCCGAGGATGGTGGGGAGGAAGAAGCGACGAAGCTACTACCCTCACATACGCACGATGAGGAAGGCGAGGGTGAAGAGGACGAAGAGACGACGTATGCCGTCAGGTGCAAGGTCTACCGACTATCCAAATTAGAAGACAAAAACGAATGGAAAGACCTTGGGATCGGTTCGTCTTTTGTGCTTTTGGCCCAGATAAACCCCGACATATAGACCTGCATCAACAGGGATGTTCCGGTTGAAGAAACACAATGTAACTAGCGTTCGACGCGCGTTGATGCGCAATAGTAACACAGGCAGGATCCTCCTCGTCAGTATATGGTTTCATTTAATCTTCTCTTTCTTAAAGTGTACCCCGCAGAATTTCCGGATATATGAGAGTTTGAAGGCTTCGTTGGCAAAGACTTCAATCTCATTTATCGGATATGAGAACAACACACCAACGTCCTTCAGAATCCGAGTCAAAACCGAAGAACAAGCTGGGGAACTCCAGCAAGCCCTGGAACGAGAAATTGCAGCTGTCCAAGCGACAGAGTGATTTTTTGTTTGTTCTACCCAGTTCGCTTGTTTTCACGTATTTCGCATAGCATACAACCTATCGTTACACCCTGCTTTGCCATTCATCTGTCCACGAACTCTGACCGTTGACATAAATTCTTGAGTGCTCATTTGACATTGAAATGACTTTGTGCGTTATGCCATATCGAGTTGAGAACAAAGGCTTCACTAAGAAGAAGTTCAATCTCATGGTCGCCCCAATCTTGCGTTGGAGGGGATTGCAGAAACATGATTATACCCTACGCCAATGGTGTCAAGACAAACAAGGCCCAGGTGAGAAGAACCTCTGAACGTGCCTGGAAATCCATCTGTCGAAGTTTTGCGCTCCACTTGACAAGAAAAGCGGAACAGACGTAAAGGTGGAATTGGGAGAATGCATCAGTCCCCTCCGCCTAAAAATTATTGGTCGGTAGACAAGACATGGGAAAACTCATATACCAACCAGGTATGTGTCCCACATGCGTATCGTATTCTGTACGCTGATTTCCCGCATGAGCAGACAGTTCATCCAACGGAATGCGAATTGCATAAACTCGACGCTTTGTGACTCCAGGTGTGTGTGAAGCGGTGCTATAATTCGCGCCATTCGTGAATATGTGGAATGTTGTTCAGAGGAAGCTGCGCGAACCGTCAATACGCGCTACAAGCTCTGACATGCGTTTCACGCTACGGTGTATGCCTGGTTGGGCGGATATGTAGTTATCTTGTATACCGTCCAAAAGTCGGGAGAGGCACCAGAACGAATCGGCTTCAACGGCACTCAGGATACTCTCTGGAAGTAGGGAGGTATCAAAGTGCTCTGGGTCCGAATCTTTTTGAAAATGAGTGAGTATAATAAACGGTAAAAGTTACGGACGGCGGCGAACTTGCCAATATATGCGGAAAGAAAAACTTGGAAGAAGGGAGTTACCAGATCGTTTATTCCTTGAACATAACCGCTCGCTGGATGGCGTATAGCCCAGACGTAAAGTATCTTCTCAAGGCTCTACTTGCAGGAACGTAAGAAAAAGTACGACAAACACAAAGGACGGCGTACGCGCTGTGTGGATGCCTGCATCCAAAGCCGTACGCCGGGTCGCGTCCGTGGAACGTCTATCTCGATCTGGTGCCAAATTTGTTGGTCGACACCTTGGCGGTCTCGAGCGAAGGCGAGCTCAACCAATGAGACATACTCCCCACGCTTGCGGGCGAGCGAGGCTGCGCGTAGGTTCGAGGGTAGAGGTATATAGCCCTTTGGAGCACGTCAGCCGAGTGATAGCCAGGAAGCGCCTGTACACACAAGAAGGATTGGCCAAACAACTGGTCTGAGGTCACTCGGCGTCCCAGACCACGCAAGCTTTCGAAGGTCAGCTAAACAGATGCGGTTAGATAATACCACCATTGGGTCGACACCAACCACTCACAAACATTGAGATCCTCCTTGCTCAAGCAATCAATGAATTTCAACCGTCGATTACTGCGAATGGACGATTCCCGGGAATGTTTTCCTGAATCACCTGTACGGCGAGAAAAACCCACCCCATCACTAGAGCTGGGCAGTGGTGGGGATGAAGATGACTGGGTGAGCGGTGGACGCATGAGCTTGCGAAATGGATCTATTCGTTTACTTAGAAAAGAACGGCAGCGCTAAAGGCTGCTGTATACCATTCATTATCTCCTCAGCGTCAGGTTTGATCGAGCCTCGTTCTTGTCTAACTTTGCTCGCGATTCCAGGCTCGACGATCTCGGGATCGAAGTCCTCCACAACCATGTCGCCCTCGACATCGACATCTCTGTGGATGTCAGAGTACTTTGAAGTAGTACCATCCGTGCTGGCTGGCGAAAAGCTCGATTTCCTGACCATGGTCCATCCGCCCTTGGCCGAGGCTGGTTGGCCCGACTCGGACTTGGGAGGATACGAGCTTGGGCTTGGGGGACTGAGATGAGTGTAAGACTGAGCTAGAGTGGACGAAGAGGAGTTGGTAGGCGGCTTTGGGACAGGCTTGGGTGGTGTCGGAAACGTGGGCTGTCGCTTCGACTGGGCATTCGGCGAGTATCTCCAAGAGTGCGCTATCGTGGAGTGACGGGGAGATTCTGAGTCTGATGCGCTGTCCCAGACATCGTCTTCTGCCCAGTCCGTGTTCGAATTCGCATTGAACGAGGGATGTATGCCGATGTGTGGACGCGCTGGGGGAGGCCTCGCCGCCATTGCTCACGACGGCGAGCAGTAGTGAAATGGGCGTCCTACATCATCCGTGGGAATATTGATGTTTACATAATCACTCACGTGCACTGCACTCGTTGGTGTTCGGCGCGATGCTACTCCACTGAGTTGCAGACGGTGGAGGGCCCACAAACTGATCTGCATTGAAGGTGCACTTCTTCAGTCTGAGAAACCTTGGTCAAGGATCTAGAATTGAACGCTCTGAACATGGTTGTTTGTGGAGACTTGGACCGATTCTTATGGTTTTTCCCTCGCAACGGTGGGGCTTTGTCAAGATAACACGATCCAGCGTTTTCTCGAGCTCTTTCCGAGAGTTGGTGGCGACGCTTAATTGATGCAATCAATACTGGTCAACGTGAGCACAGGCGAACCAACCCCGGGTAAAACTCGGTATCTCTTGCCCCCGTCTCAGATTCTAGGCAGCACGATCTTTAGAGCCCAGAGACGAAGTGAAATGATGTTATGAGCGACCTTACAATACTTTACATTCCACAAATTTGGGTATATCTACCGTGCCAATATGGAAGCCGCCACCGAAGGTGGGGGCAACAATATCAGGACGTGATCAAGCGTAGTATTGAGATGAAGAGAATGAGAATCTACGACTAGCGGGTCTCCTACACATATATCTCATGGATGTGACGTCAGTGAATGTGAACAGGAGAGATGCTCAGGCCAAAGAGGAAGGGAATGCTCGTGCCGAAGAGTGATGGTCGGCATACACAATACCTTCTATCGTGTGGTGATCATGTAGGATATACGGATACAACATACAGTATATAGGCTACGTACATTCAGATGGTGTTCGTTCGCCTCTGGAAATCTTCCTCTGACCAGTCGTAGTATTTCTTCAGCTTCTTTCCGATGTCCCGCAATTGATATGCATACAGTGTTGAGTCAGGGTGCGCTGCATATTTTCAAGGCCAACTGTAGAATCAGCACAAAGTAAAACGCACGCTTATGAATTGTGACCGACTGTCGATGCTCCACGTTGTCAGCCTGTCATGTTGAGAAGTGACGGGCCTTACTCTATCCTTTGGATTCGGCGGGTCAAAGCGAACAGACGAGCCTGCAGTACTAGGCTCATACATGAATCCCATATCTCGCATGACCTGGAATGGGGTTGATCACGGAAGACGGGGAGCATGCACATGCGGTCGACGTCACCTTTACGAAATCATCCCACTTCAACGACCCCGTCTTTTCTGTGCCTATCAGCTGTCGCATGTGTCCAGCTGATTTTTTCCTCAGATTGGCAAACCACGTAAACTTCTTGTTGATGGTCGGATCACTTTCATTGACTTTCTTTGCTTTATCCTTCGAGTCGAGCTTCGAGAGGAATCCCCTTTTATCCGAAAAGAGCGATGCATGATCTGGTCTGGATTTAACCTTTTCTTTGGGCGCATCCAAATCCTGTAGGTAAGAATGAGTGGACTGCGCAACTGTGGATTCGATAGGTAGCGAGGATGTCGACATGTGCGCCAGCGGACTGAGCGAAGCATTGGGTGTGGGGAGCTTGTTTGAAAGTACTTCCGCAGGAGTTTCGACAAGCCTACTTGAGGGACGATTCCTTGGTGGGGTTGAGACGACGGGCGCGGAATCCTCGTGAACCGTCGGTAATTCATTCGCTGCTTTCTTTTTCTTCTTCTTTGGTTTCTTCTTCTTCTTTTTGCCTACGGAGGAAACATCCTCTTCGTCCTCTGCGTCCTCAACAGTTGCGCGATAGCCTTTTGGCTCTTCAGGTATAAAGGCTAGAACGGACGTTCAGTCTGAATTCATCCTAGCGTTTCCTACGCACTAGATGGACCTTCCTGTCTTGGAGTCGGTCGTTTGGAATCTTGACGGCCAGAGATGCCAGGAGGCCTGGCGGGTGGCACAGGAGCGGCGGTCTGCTTGGCCGAGATCTTGACTGACGGGCTCTTCTGTTTGAAGAAACCCTTCCGCGGCTCAGCACGCGTAGTCGAGCTGAGCTTCGGATCAGAGGAGAATAGGCGCCCTGCGGAAATATTTAGTGCGGGTAGCTCCGGGACATTGCAGTTATCTCACCTCTCAGTGACCCAAGGAGTTTGAGGAAGGGGTTCCCTTTCCTCTCCTCTGCCAGTGCATCAAATTCTGGAACAGTTGATTTGGGATCGAAGAACTCAGGTATCGCCATCGCGGTGTCCATTGCCTCTCTCAGCATATCTCGATAAACTTCCTCTTCTTCGGAATCATAGTCACTCTCGTCGTCGCGTTCTTCCTCGTCATTCTCGGAAAAGAATACACCTTCGTCATCTTCGTCGGAGCTATCAGATACAGACTGAAGTTCGGGCATAGACGTATCGCTGTCGTCAACAGCGCGCCCGTCCGTGATTGCAAGGAGTTTTCTGGGTTTCTTCTTGCCACCAGTTCTCTTGCGACTGCTCTTTAAGAGAGGCACCGAGTGCTGCTCTCCATCCGAATCAGATTCGTATGTACGAAGGTTGGGCATGTAGAAGGAACTCCATTGAGGGGTGCGGCGAAGTGCCTCATCTAGGTGCCAAAGCGAGTCAATAGATAAACCCGAGGTTGTTTTGTAGCTCTGGTGGAGAGTCAGAATAAAGAATTTTAAACAAATCTCAAAAACATACAAGGTTCACAAACTTCCACATATTTTCAAGCACGGTAGGATCTTTGGTTGCTTCCAAAGGGTGGATGATGTCCTTGAATTTGGCGTATGACTCCGACGCTCGTCTTGAATAGATCTGTGCATCAAGCCAGCTTTCATACTGTTCTGGCATCTGGCGCGGGAGCATCCTGAGTCTCTCGCCTTGGGGACCTAAAAGAGGACTATCCAAGAGTTCTTGCAGTTCCAACGAAACCTGTTAAAATGTGAAGCTAAACTCGGTGTGCGGTGGCCGAGAGATCTACGCAAGCAAGAAAAACTTACAGAAAGGTCTCCGACAGCGTCCCACATTGACTGCGGGAACCTCTTTGCCTCCCACGGAGATTCATCGACGGCGTCGTGCAAGATGTGATATAGGATTCGCTTCGGATAGGGAGGTCTAGGGAAACACAGCTCGATGATGATACAGTCCAAGAAGGACTTGCAAGCGTCCTTGAGGCTGACCCAGTCGAAGCCTATAGAAGGCTCCCCAGGGTGCACATTCTCCACCGCTTTGAAGTACCGGGAGTAGTGAGCTGAGTAGACGGTAAAGCATAGACATCACTATAGGGACTGGGATGGCATACGTGTGGTCATGGCAAGAATAGAGAAGTGCGTTTGCGCAAGGTCGACCAGAACGCCGACTATATCACACAAGGTCAAGTATCGTGAACGTAAGTTGTCATCACTTTGGAGCTGAGCCCGCGCTGTTGCATCGTTCAGACCCAGCCTTTGCAAGTCGCGAAGGATGTCCACGACAAGTTTCCATCCAGAAGCGACCATGTAGGCATTGTGTATTCTGAGAGAAGGTAGGCGACAAACGAGAGAAGCAGATCAGAAAATATACCTCGTCGATACAACAAAAGCGACAAGTGAAGGGTTGCGAACACGTTGTTGGTTGTTATTCGTACTGTGGGGAGATCTCGCTTCTAGCTCTGCGACGATCTTATCGTAGAACGAGTCGGGGTCCTTGAGATCGGCAACGTCATCGAGATAAGCTCGAAGGGAGTGAGGGACGGAGAACGGGATATGCATGGGGTGTGTAAACATACCATTGTATTGGGAGTCGGCGATTTTGATGCACCTTTCCAACTTGAGGGGAACCATGAGAGCAGTACGTGACTTCTGCAACACGAGATCCTCTAGGGAAGATGCGGTCAGATGGGACAAGAGCAAAGAGGAAGACGGACCTGCTAGGAGATCGAGTTTCTCTCTGCCAGTTATCCTTCCGGCGAGCATGATTTCACCCGTTCCGCGAGTGCCATACTTGCCGTTGCGCAAGACGAGTGCGCGGGACGTAGATGGCTTGAGGCCATTCTGGCCACGCTTTCCGTCGTGGGATACCTGTACATGTTTCGGGCCCACTGGGACGAGATCGCGCGAGGAGGGCAGTTTGGCTGGCTTTTTCTTGGACATTGGAGTGGATCAAGCTCAAGGCCCATATCAGCATCGCCACTGCTTAGGTGCTACCGTCACCCGCACCGGTCTGCTCGATATATTTCTAGTCCCACAAGAAACGGCGCCAAGGGGCTGCATGGAGACGGGCTACCGTCCTGGCTCTGTAACCGCATTCTAGCACAACGCCCGCTCATCCGCCGCGCATTGACAACGCACAAAATGTGTGAGGTCGTTGTTCTTGCTCCACACTCGCACCCACTCGAAGCTGGCCTCCAAATTCCCCCATACTGCTTCCCTTTGTTCCTCCTCTCCCCTAGCTGGATGGGAGACCTGGTCTGGCACGATCTGGGCCGCCTCATCTCTATCACCGCAAGCATTTGTGCGCGTCTGGTCTTTGTTTTGCCCTTCTGTCTTGTCTGAAAAGAGCGCTAGATGCAGTCTGGGCGAGCTTCTGGGGCATGCTCTTTCGCAAGTTCTTCTGGGATTTCATCGGCG
>JBBPTT010000985.1:0-14014 GCA_038094175.1 Boletellus aff. lepidospora
GGGCAATGATGCTCCAGGCTGGGTACCGCAATATCTGAGGGTATGCCTTTAATGTGCTTTTTGGCATGATGCACAGCATCTGAGGAAGGGTGGCCAAGTCGTTTGTGGATTATATCGTAATCTATGGTGGTATGGGAACACTCATTTGTTGTTACCACTGTGAACATATTGTTCCCAAGGCATCCTCTGGTGAAAGATGCGAGAGTCTTGCCATTGTCATAAGTGACGATAATGGCAGAGTCATCTCCGCGAACCTTAGCACCTTGTGCAAGTAATTGGCCGAGGGATATAAGTCTCATCCCTGAATTAGGGATGTGGATGGCATTATGAAGCATAACCTTTTTGACTTTAGAGTCATCGTTCCACCAGAAGTTGATTTTTCCATGCCCGGTGGCCATTATTACTCCGGCGGCTGTATGGATCGGAATACGATCCTTGCCCGTTAAGGCAGTGTACTCAGAGAAGTCCGATCTCTCAGGTGTAAAATGAGCTGATGCTCCAGAGTCTAAGATCCAGATTGGGTTTGTCAGTGTCTTCTAGTCTCGGCATGCACACTTAAAACAAGTCATCGAGGACGAATGTACACATGTATTATCCCTACTATCTACTGATACATTGTAGTCAGTAGGGTCTATATATGCCTGTTCTGTGAGGGAGGTGTTAGTAGGGGCTGATGATCCAATCATGGCGACATACCCAGACATGGTCCCTTCTTCGGCTTTGGAGCCGTAAAGGTCCACTATGTCTTCGGCATCCCAATCATAAGATGGGGCCAGCTGGATTTCGCGCTTTTCAGCGCGCTTGGACTTCTTCTTCGGCCAAGGGGAGTCCTCAAGGTCCGAAAGAGAAAATGCACAGTTATAGACCGACATGTCTGTTAGTTCCTCCACAATCAGTTGATCGAACAGGAGGGGAGAGATTGTTTGCAGGGATTTGGCCCACAAGGGAAGAGGGGAGATGGCATGAGGTGTCTCACATGTTGGAGGTGGAGAGGCAGTGGCGATGAAAGGGGCAATGTTGTGCCCACTCATGTCCAAGCATTCTAGGAGGGGAAGGGTGGCATTGATGTGACAAATGGTTTCTGTGCTGGGGTGTATATCCAGGTCACGGGCCATTGCGAATGAGTGCTTGATGCGCGTGTTGATGGGGGCCGAGTAAGCTCCTTGGAACTTGGTGGCGGGCTGATGGGCGAGGAGGCACAGGTCCTTGGGAGTCAGAGTGTTGAGCACTTGCGCTATTGATGCAAATTGCATCGGTTGGAAGTCAACGGCGGCATTTGCTGCCTTCCGTGCCTTTCCAGAGCTATGCTTGTGCTTTTTCTCCTTCTTTTCTGGCTGGGAGTTTCCAGACACCTGTGAGCTGGATGGCGCAGCGTCCTTCTGTTGCTCCTGGAAGCTCGGAGTGGTGGCGGGCTTGCGCTTTACAGCGCTAGTCTTGTTCACCTGCTCACCTGATATCCCCTTACCTTTACCCATCATATTCCTCTGCTCCCAAGAGAGGATGGTGGCGGCAGAGATCTCGGTGACCAAAAGGTCGACCATCTTGCCAGCCTTGTCCTTCTTCTGCACAAACATCTGTGCAACAACGTCCATAGAGGGAGGGAGCTTGGAGAGGAGGATCATCTCCTGTAATTTGTCAGTGATTTCATAGTCGGCTGCCTCCAACTTAGCAAAATAATTTTCCAGCTTCTGGAGAGCTGGGCCCGGGGGTCCACCGTTCGGGATTTGTAGCTCCATCATTCCCTTGAAGTCGGCAAAGACTGCAGGGAGGGAGCCCATATTGTAGGTGGTGTCGAGGGCAGAGAGCAAAGAGGCAATCTTGTTCTCCTTTTTATATTTGAGTTGGAGGGCAGGTGTCATGTAGCAGAGAATCAGGCTGATTAATTTGTCATTGGCCTCAGTCCATTTGATGTAGTATGTGAGGTCTTCCCCTTCAAGGGGGGAAGAGGCGGTCGACTCCTTTGGGACGGGGGCGTGGATGACCCAGGTGGCGCCAGTGGATTTCATGGCGGCTTGGACAGCGGGGAACCATGCAGTCCAGTTGGTCCCGTTGAAGATGGGGATGCATGTGGCTTGGATGGAAGAAGACATTCTATGATTAAGTTTGTCAGTAATCCGTTTTGGCAGCGATTCCCCCTGTTGGTGCACCGCAGCGTGAGCCAGCAAGGTGCACACCATCAGAGTGATGTTCCTGTTACTAGTCACTGCGGCATGAGCCAGTGGAGTGACATTCGTGGGTCTAGTGTGGTACGAGCTTGCTACTAGTGGGCCCAAGGTCAGCGAAGGCTTTTGCCTGTGACCTGGTTTCCACGTTCGCTTGCCTGTGTTAGCAGGGCTCATAACCTATTGAACATGCCTACTACTCTAGCTACAGAGGAGGCAGGGCTCAGTACTCACTGGATAGTGCTTGTGGAGGAGCGAGGTCGGACTGGTGATGGTAGCATCAAGAGATGCTATTGGAACTCAGACGACTGAGCTCGAATATATATACTACATGATTATGTAAGTATATTATATAAGTGTATTATCTAATAGGGGTTGGAATGTAAAAGTTTGACACTGCACGTATTTTAACCCACCCGCACATCTACATCCCGCTACCGGAATGGATGCCCCCACCAGCAACGATGCTGCAATGGTGACACCTATGAGTGTGGCACAAAGTGAGAACACCTCCTCATTGGGAAGACCTGACACCCCCTACCCCAAGGAAAACAAGAGACCCATCCCCACTCCACCTCCCTGAGTTAGATCTAGAACCAGAAGAGCCATTGCTCATCAACAATTTGACCAGCAGTTCTTACAACCACTCATTAACTTACTCATGGAATTCATTGCTAGATCAACTCCTCGATCATCTCACTCTGTCACATGCTACACCTGCAGAGATTCTGGACACTATCACCCGGATTGCCCGGAATACACCTGCCCATTGTGTAGGGTATCGGCACCCGGTCACTCTCAATACAACTGTCCTCAACATCGTTGCAGAATCTGTCATAGTGTGGTGCACTCTATGGAGAATTGCCCAGCACACAGGGATACCAATAGGGTTCTGCATGGGTATACCCATCAATATCATGGGCCATGCCCGTACCCATACCCGCCAAAAACCCATACCCACATCATGGGTATGGGTAAACATGTGGGTCAACAATATCAGACCCACAGATATACCCATTGAGGGTACACCCACAGGTATATGCTAGATAGCAAACACAAACGTAAGTAGTTACTCATTCATCTCAATATCAGTATCTACTATCACATCGCATCCTTCCCTCAGTTC
Source organism: Boletellus aff. lepidospora (assembly GCA_038094175.1). Classification (NCBI taxonomy): domain Eukaryota; kingdom Fungi; phylum Basidiomycota; class Agaricomycetes; order Boletales; family Boletaceae; genus Boletellus; species Boletellus aff. lepidospora. Next base: position 3,289 of record JBBPTT010000985.1, read on the forward strand.
ATCCTCACCATCCTGTAGCACTTCCTCCAACTTTGTGACAGCTCCTAAATCCTCTGACTTGATAAGGTCCAACTTTGGGCAGCAGCTCCATAAGCCAAGACAAAGACTTACGCATGTGGACTGTGCTGACAAATGTGAATGGACATGGGAGAGAAGTAGTCGACCCCGACTAAATAGACGTTCAATATCAACAGATGTAGCTTCAAACAATGTTAGTGACAGCAATAATGCTACTAGGCTAGTTACTTACCGGGAATTGTCAAATAGTCTATGGCCATCTGAGCCAAGTGTGGATAGACAGCATGCTTCTCATGCCACCAAACGATGGGATCAATAACATGTTCAAGTTCTGCAACAAGATACCGGTCCAGCTCTGAGCCAGCATCAGCAGGTTTGGGGGGAGCGAGGCTGGGTAGGTTGTCGAAGATGTTAGTAGTCTGCAAGGTATATTAGCATACAGGAATAGTCAACAGACAGCGAAAATGGATTTACCTTTGTGGTCTCCAGCATGTCCACAGATGGCTTGCCAGTACCCTCAGGCATAGATCCAGACCTTGTGATGGCAACCTCCCAGTAGTACTGGTCAAAAGTGTAACGCACAAGCTCTTCGGCGGTGTTGATCCAGTCCGTCTCCCAGCCAGCATGCTTGAAGTATGCCAGCTTATGGTGAGGATGAAGTACTAGTCAATGGGACTATCAGCAACACACTAACAATGGTGTAGCAATGAAGAAACATACCCATTGCAATTCTGTAGACCTCGGAACTGTCTGTCAATGAGTAGTATCAATTCAACATACTCTTGCCCAATTGAACTGCTGCATGGATCACCGGGGAGTAATGCAAGTCACACGCATATTGTGTGAACACTGTATCAATGTGATCCATGGCTGGAATGACGGCCGCAAGGTTGGGTGTTGAGCACTCTTCAGGATCAGGCTTGTTCTTGCCAGGAGTGGTCTTTGAGTGGGAAAAATACAATGTGGCATCCTTGAGAATCTGCATAACTGAAGGTCAGAAGTGTGACATGACTGCGTTACACCTGCAGACACCGCACCTTCAAGACATCATGCAGCTGCTCCACTATCTCCCACTCCCCTCCACTCAACTCATACTGACGAAGATCTCAGCGCTGCATCAACACATCCAATGCATCCTTGTGTTTCAAGACGTATTGCAACATATCCAACATCGAATTCCAACGTGTTGCAACATCCCGTGGAATCAAAGTTGCAGGCATCTTCAAATTGTCAAGGATTTTTTTCCAGGCCAGAAGAAGGATAGTAGTGGAGTGGATGACCTTGAATGCAATTTTTTGTAGCTGGGGGGAGTCAGTGTGGGCAGAACGTGAGTCATTAGTGTGCTCACTTTTACGAGCGCTAACTGCACTGGCACAAGGGTGTGCTGCACCTCTTGTAGCCTCCCCTCTGACATCTTTCCCAGCTCATCTACCCACCCCTCTTCGCTGTCCATGGGTGGATCCTCAGTGAGGTCATTGTCCTGCATGGCCTGTTCTTCCTCATTGATTCCCACACTCAAAGTGCCCAAATCCATTTCAAGGTGAGTCAGCCCATGTTGCTCAGCAGCTTCTCTCACCCCTGCTTCTTGTTTTTTAGGTCTTACTTCAAACATCTTCATGATTGATTTGGCCACCAGGTTCACTATGTGCAGGAAACACCGGGTATGTCCTGACGCACCACTAAATTTATCCAAAGCAATCGTGAGCTCATCGATCATTGCATCATTATTTGAGGCATTGTCGCATGTGATGTCAAGAACCTGTGGTATGCACAATCAGATCTGTAAGTGATTTACCATGCAACTGCACACCTTATCTGACATGCGGAAGTCTTCTAGCATGTGTACAAACGCTGACGCAAGCTCACTTCCGGTATGAGACTATTACAAGTCATTCAACATGTTGATAGTATGGACGCATACGACCACACACCCTAGGCACCTCAACAACATCCAGTGGGATGCTCATAGGTTCCCCATTGTGTTTGAGATGTACAGCAAAGGCAACAAACGCACGGTGATTAGGTGATGACCAAGCGTCAGTCGTAAAGCTAAGTTGCCCTTCGTATCTCTAAACCTATTGTTACATGCTACAAATTGATAAGAGTATGGAACAGGACTCACGTGTAACATCTTTGCAAGCCGTTTTTGTGTTGCCAGGAACATCAACTGTACATCTCATGAGACTGTTGCGGGTGATGGTAAGTGATACTCTGGGCGCCCCATTTTCATCAGGGTCATGAATCCTTGGTCTCTGATGATTTCATATGGTCACAGAGACTCTGTGACCCATCGGACGATCTCCACACGTGTCTCAGCGCATGTCATAGGCCAATTGGAATAGCTGATGTTCCCTCGGCTCTGACTTTTGAATGACGTGGTGATTGAACCCGTCCACTGGTAGGTCTTTATGTTCTCCTGTGTATTCTGCAACAATGATTTGTTGCCATCAGCTGCGGCCATCACCTCAGGGCCCCAGCACTTGTCAACATGCTTACGCATGTTACTTGTTGACTGTGCATCTGTTGTATTCAAAAACTGGCACACTTTACACCCACGATGAGCACATGTAAACTCGTGTGCAATGCACCCGCCCTCCTCAATGATATGAGGGGTTTGTTCAAAAAAGGCATATACAGGCGAAGTCCAGTTTTTCATCATCTCCGCTCTGCATGACAGTAAGTGAGCTTGTCCTTGTTGAACTGAAATTGCTAACCAAGTTCCTCCTTGCAGGTCAAAGGTCCCTTTCGGACCTCAATGACAGACTCTGTTTCTGATGTGTCGTTCGTATGTTCTGTGGCTGCAGCTTCCTCTAAAGAACTGGCAACACCACTAACTTTGATCCTTTTAGCCTTGGAACCGTTGGCGTGGTCTTTTTCGCCATTCGAGCGCACAGAGTTGGGAGACTCAGACAGGTCAGGCTCGAGATGAGTATTAAGCCACTTCTTGGAGAGTTGCTTCTCCTTGAGGGCTGCCTTGGCCTTCTCTGTTGCTTTAGAGATACACTTTGGGATTGGTGTGTCGGACGGCATGAAGTGGAATGAAGGGGATGGAAAAGAGATAAGAGTGAAATTGAGATCTGGATGACAAGTATGGTAGTAGTGACCCAAAAATTTCTATGCTGTGTGTTCTGACTCACGGATGATGCTGCCCCTATTTGCTATGCCGACCCGCTATGTGGGTACGGGTTGGGTACGGGTGTGTAGCAGCCATACCCATACCCATACCCATCCATACCCATACCCATAACCCACATGGGTTACCCATACCCATGCAGAACCCTAGATACCAACACCCCCAGCTCCCCTCGAGGTTCAACCTAATCTTCTCTGGAAGACACCTAGATGGGTGTGGACTTTGGAAGCAGGGCTTCCTGTCTATTTCGGAGGTAATGTTACAAGAAATGTGGCCACTAGTTCCCCTTTGATTTGATGCACATATTTGATGTCTTTCTCCTCTCCTACTGATAACTGATCTGATTTGTTAACCGGCAGAGATATTCATTTTCCCTTAGTCTCCTATCCCATTGCTATGCCTCCCATCTTTGATTCTTCCCTTGATGCGCTGGTGCCACTAATGGACATATTCTCCTCAGGTGATTCTCTTGCATCACCTCATGTTCCCCTTCTCCCCTATATCGATTCTCATGTAGTAACCTATGATGACTCCTTTGTGGCCGATTCTTAGTCACTCATCCATACCAAATCATATATAAACCTCCATGCCATGTATTACTATCCCTTAGCTAGTTCTACGCAATCTACATGTAGTTTTCTGGCCTCCTCGAGACTGCTCGTCACAGTTAGAGAGATCCTCTCATGTCCTCGCACTACACCTCAGGGTGTGCGCTCGACTAGTTGCTTTCATTGGTTCCCAACTTGTTGTCGAACCTTTGACCTTGCTGGATAACTCCACGCAAGTGTAACAATTCATAAAACTCTGGAAAGTGGGAGGAGCATTATTAAAACCAAAAAACATGACTGTAGGTTCAAAAAGACTGAGGGGGGTGATGAAGGCAGCTTTCCATTGATCTTCTTCCTGAAGCTGGTTGTTGTACTCCCATCGGATGTCAAGTTTAGTGAAAATTGTGGATTCCTTCATATCATTGATGAGATCTGAGATGAGGGGGAGAGGATAAGTGTTTTGAATGGTGAATTCATTAAGATAACGATAGTCCTGGCATGGGTGAAGAGTGCTGTCTTTCTTTGGGACAAAAAAGAACGGTGAGGCTTGAGGGGATTTGGAGGGAACGATTTGGCTGGTCTTGAGGTTTTCTTCGACAAAGGCCTTACAGGCTTCTTTCTCAGCAGGGTTGAGGGGATATACCTTGGCTATTTTTGGGATGAAGGACGGTTTTAGTTTGATCACATGGTCATAAGGTTGGTGTAGAGAGAGAATGCTGAACATCTTTTCAGAGAAGACATCCAAATATTCCTTACACCATTCCAGAACTTCCTGCTCTTTGGGGGCTTCTTGTTGTACGAGTTGGGTGGAGAGGGTGATCTTGTTGATAGAATGGGGTGTCGAGGGGCGAATGGTGACTGTCTTGGTGATCCAGTCAATGTTGGGGTTTCACTTGGTTAACCAGGAGGTCCCTAGGATGACCTTCTTTTCACTGAGTGAGTTCACCATGAATTTGATATTCTCGGAGTACAAGGGGAAGAGGGCCTTGATGGAGATGGTGAATTTTATGATTCCCTTTCGATTGGGAGTTCTGTCTACATTGGTGGCAGTGAGGGGTTGATCCATCTGGTGAATGCCAGATCAGAGAGAGGGTACAAGACTAGAGTCGATGAAGTTTCCAGTGGCTCCACTATCAATGAGAGTGACTGTCGACAGTTTGGGAGTTGGACTGTAGGTGAATGGGGATACGAATGGTTCTTTCATTGGGTTTGCCTACTAGTACATGAGGGAAGGACGACATCGAGGCAGCTTCCCTATTTAAAAATCTGGTGTGAAACTATCTATCTGCATTTCTCCAGGTTTGAAGCAGAGTTTGAGTGTTTGGAGGATTTCCCCTTCTCCTTTTCTGGTGGAGCGAAGTTGAGACATATAGGTCTCAAGAGCAGAGGGTGTTACGCTTGTGTGGAGTTATCCAGCAAGGTCAAAGGTTCAACTTTCTAGTCAGGAACCAATGAAAGCAATTAGTCGAGCGCACACTCGGAGGTGTAGTGCAAAGACACAAGAGGATCTCTCTAACTGCAGCAAGCAGTCTCGAGGAGGCCAGACAACTACACGTAGATTGCATAGAACTAGCTGGGGGGTTATGGTACAAAGCTGGGTTGACTATATAGTACAAAGATGGGCAGTGCGTATAGCCACAGTGACTCAGAATGAGTCAGAATGAGTCGTGATGAGTCATAGGTAACCAAGGGGATTAATGTATCAATGCGCAGCATCAATGATGGAATCAGCAGATCAAAAGATGGTGAAGGTATGATGACATGACGAGGTGAAGAGAGTGATAGGGTAAAGGGGTGATGAGTCAAGCAATCTTGACTAGGGAGAGTGTCTGGTTAATGGTCCTTGGTTATCCTAGGGGTTCTCAGTAGTCGTTATCCTTGCGGTCGATAATAAGGAAGACTTATCAAGGGAAAGAAAGGAAAAACTGTAACACCATCAAGGCATAGGAATGGTAACTAAGGGGAAAGATCCAATAGGATCGAAATAGAAGAATGGAGAGGACCAAAGACAAAGAGATAATGAGTAAAGCGCAGGGAGAATAGCCCATAGGAGCCAGCATAATGAAGCAACTTGATACAGAGAAGAAATAGAGTGGAAGCAAGGGAAAAGATCATAACATTACCCCCGCTGTACAATTGAACTCCTGGTTCAATCTGAAGAAGACACTCCTCCTTCAAAAATGGAGGTAGCCTGTGCAAGAGTGAGATGTTCAAATGGACAGTTGTCAAGAACATGACCAGATCTATTGCAACCCGAGCAAATATGTGTGGGGCAGACTCTATCTGCATGTCCCCAGTGTCAACATATGCCACATTGAGTGGAGAGGCACTCTCTTGCACAATGCCCCAGAGCAAATTGGTGACAATAGGGGCAGGAGTATCGAGTGCAGTCCTGTACATAATGTCCCAGCTCATGACAATTGTGACATTGAGAGGTAGGAGTGGCAGGAGTGGGGTAAAAGGGACGAGGGAGGACTCGAGTGGGTGAAGAGAGGATGATGGTGCCATTGGGGAGGGCGATGAGATAGGTGGCGGGTGGCATGTGGATAATTTTGTCAATGTCTTCTGAGGAAGAGGAGGGGGTCAATGGGATCGGTTGGGACTCGACAAGAGTGGTTTCTCCAGTGGATGGAGAGAGAGATGGAGAAACTGGGGTTGCAATTCGAACAGGCAGGATCGGGGAGGAGGGAGCTTCAGGAGAGGGTCGTTAGGAGTGGAGTACAAGATGGTGGGTAGATATGACCTGAGAAACATATTCATCACGGTCAAAGATGGGTAAACTAGTGAAGATAGTGCTAAACAGAGGGTAAACGAGATCAATTGGTAGTTGGGAGACAAACATGAAAACCCTGTAAATGGAGAATAGAGAGGACACGTTCAGGGATGCGATTGATGGCTAATCAAAGGGGGAGACCGTAGCCGGTGGGGCGATTGACAGGAGCGGCATGAAAATGAAGTGTCTGAGCTCAGGTGCAATCATGGAAGAGGCGTACGAGTTCCTGAGATATCTCATCCTCAATGTACAGGGGAAGGGCTTCGAGAGTGAGGACGAGGGCAGGTTTGGAAAGGATGGCAGCATAAAGAGCATGGGCAGAGAGACAAGGGAGGTGGGTGGCTTGGACTGGAATGTTTCAAAGGGTAGCGCGATGAACAGAAGTAGAGGAGATGGAAGAAGAGGACAAGCATGGAGTGGTGGGGATAGACATGATTGAAGGAGTTAAGTGTAGAACCAGTAAAGGATGAAGAAAGCGGCAAGGAGAGAGATGAAGAGGAGAGCAGAGAGGAGGGGAATAAAAGGGCGAAGAGCTAGGTACATTAAGATCTATCATAAGTGATGGTCTTTTTTATATTTGGATAGAAGAAGGGGGGTGTGATGGAGATTGCTTTCGGGTTCCCAGGTATTTTCTGATGAGCCGTAACCCTTCCATGCGGTCAGGTACTTGTAATGGCCAGGGGATCCCCAATGTACGAGGAATGCCTCAACTTCATATTCTTCCTCGTCAGCAATCAGTGTGGGCAGTGGTCTGGAGAATGAGGGACCATGTGCATCAGTCAGTTTAAAGGAAGAAAGCAATGATGCGTGGAAAATGTCATGGATTCTCCATGTGGGAGGGAGGCAGAGTCGGTACATGAGTGGTGATAGGACCTGAGAAATCTCGAAAGGTCCATGTCGTTTGGGTGCAAGTTTCCTGGATGGGTAAGGTATATGGAGATTAGTGGCCTTGAGCCAAACCTTATCTCCTACTTTCCAGGGGGAGAAGGAGCGAGTGGAGTGTTGAGTCATGGCAAGGTGGGCGGAGTCATGGGCAGCAAGGGCCTCTTCTCTGGCTTTGGCTAGGGAGGAGAGGCGGTCAGTGAGGGTGGGAAGGAAGGTTTTACCCAAGGCAGGGTAGGTGTGAGGTTCATAACCAAGGAGGAGGGAGAACAGTGATTTCCAAGTGGGGCTGTGGGGGACGGAGTTGTGATGGAACTCTGCAGTTGTTAGGTAATTTGTCCATTCTAAGGGATTATTAGCGCAGAAAATACGAAGATACATTTCTAGTTCTTGATTGGTTCATTCAGTTTGACCATCAGTTTGGGGGTGGTAGGTGGTGGAGAGGCGTAAGTCATATTGGAGAAGTTGGGCAAGCTCTTGAGCAAAGGCTGAGGCAAATTGAGGACCTCTGTCTGAGATGATAGAGTTGTGGAGGCTGAAGCATTTGAAAACATTGTCAAAGAATAGTTTAGCAACTCCTGCTGCATCAATAGTTTTGAGACAAGGGAGCAGAATTACCCCCTTTGTAAGGCCATGGTCAACCATGACCATGACCGAATCGAAACCTGAGGATAGAGGGAGATCAGTAATGAGATCAACTGAGATCTGTTTGAAAGGAAGGGTCGAAGTTGAAGGAATGGGATTGAGTGGTGGAACGGTGGGGTGGGTATTGACCTTGGATTGTTGACAGAGAGCACAACCCACGACAAAGTTCTTGACAAAGGTGGCAAGACCTGGCCACCAATAGTTGCGTTCTACCAAGATTTTGGTATGAAACTGTCCAGCATGGCCAGAAGTGGGAGAGGAGTGAAGGGAGTGAAGGAGATCGGGGCAAGCATTTGGGGGAACATAGAGGCAGTCTCAAAAGGACAGTTTCCCATCATGTAGGGACCAATCGGAGAGTGAGGAGCGAGGGAATAGAGGGGATCCGTCCTTGAGAGCATTAACTGCATGAAGGACAAGAGGATCGGATGGGAAGGAAGCAGAGATCTTATCTGCGAGGGCGAGATTGAAAGCGGCGATGATGGTAGGTTCTGGGAGGATGGGGGCGATATTGTCAAGGGAGGTGTCTACAGAATCTTGTCGAGACAGGGCATCAGCTGGTCCCATTTGTGTGCCAGGGGTGACCTTCCAGGTGATGTCGAAGTCCTGAAGGAAAAGAGACCAGTTGTTACGCTGAGCAGACACTTGTGTCACTCAAGCAACCTGCGAATGGGGTGGACTCTCATGAAGAGGTCAACAGCGTCCCAAACACCTAGGAAAGCAAGGAATACTTCAGACAGAGGCGAAGGACAGAGACTAGGACTCAGAGGGGACTGAGGACTCAAGAAACACAGAGTACGCTTGTATTGCATAGAGCAAGAGTAAGGAAAATACATGAGGAATGAAAGGTATATATAGGCCAGATGTGTAAGCATGGAAGCCTATGGAATCGGATGGAAGAATGACAAAGGAAAGATGGCCATCAAGGCCCAGGGATGGTAGTTAAGGAGATAGATCTGAAAGGATCTGAACGGTAGAAGAATAAGGCCCGAAAATAAAGAGGACAAATATGTAAGAAGAAGAAAAGAGGCCATAGGGGCTGGCATAGCGAAGAGACTCGATACAAATAAGGAAGAGGCAAGACGAAAGGGAGAAAATCATAACACCAGTGAGCTTGATGACAAGAGAGCTTCCAGGGGTCTTTGAGATATGAGAGGTTTTTGTGGTCGGTAAGGATGGTGACTGGGTGAGAGGTGCCAAGGAGGTAGTGTCGCCATTCTTGCAAGGCCAGAATGACTGCTAAGAGTTCCCTATTGTAAATGTCATAGTTTCATTCAGCAAGACTGAACGTTTTAGAAAAGTAAGCGCAGGGATGGAGGTCACCATTAACATCAGCTTGGAGGAGGATGGCTCCTGCAGTGAGGAGGGAAGTGTCAGTCATTAAAGAAAATGGTTTAGAGGGGTCCAGGAGTGAGAGGACTGGGGTGGAGGAGAAGGAAGCCTTGAGAGCGGAGAAGGCTTTGTCCTGAAGAGGAGTCCAGAGCCAGGGTTCATCTTTCTTAGTGAGGAGGACAAGGGGGGTGATGATGTTGGAGAAGTTTGGGATGAATTTCCTATAGAAATTAGCGAACTCAAGGAAGCTACGAATACCCTTGACTGAGATTGGAGGTTTCCAATCAGCTATGGCAGTTAGTTTGACTGGGTCCATCTCCACATGTCCTTGACCAATGATCATTCCCAGGTACTCCATCTTTGGGGTGTCGAAGGAGCATTTGGAGAGTTTGAGTGACAGGTTGTGGTCTCGAAGTCACTGGAAAACTCAACGCATATGTTGGTGGTGGAGTTCAATATCATCCTTGGTGTGTATACTGATGTCATCCATGTAAATCTTCAGCCAACCCTCTGTGAGAATGTCAGCGAAGATGTGATTCATAAAACTTTGGAAAGTGGGGGGGGCATTATTAAAACCAAAAAACATGACAGTTGGTTCAAAAAGACCAAGGGGAGTAATAAAAGTGGCCTTCCATTGATCTTCTTCTCGAAGTCGAATGTTGTTGTATCCCCATCAGATGTCAAGCTTGGTGAAGATGGTGGATTCTTTCATGTCATCAATGAGGTCTGAAATGAGGGGAAGAGGGTAAGCATTTCGGATGGTGAATTCATTTAGATAATGATAGTCCTGGCATGGATGGAAGGTGCCATCCTTTTTCGGAACAAAGAAGAATGGGGAGGCTTGGGGGGATTTGGAGGGAACAATTCAACTGGTCTTGAGATTTTCTTTGACAAAGGCTTTGCAAGCTTCTTTCTCTGCAGGGTTGAGGGGGTATACTTTAGCTATTTTCAGGATAAAAGATGGTTTTAGCTCAATGACATGGTCATAGGGTCAATGTGGAGGAAGAATACTGAACATCTTCTCAGAGAAGACATCCAAATATTCCTTACACCATTCCAGAACTTCCTGTTCCTTGGGGGCTTCCCATTGTGCAAGTTGCTGGAGAGGGTAATCTTGTCGATGGAGTGGGGTGTCAAGGGGCGAATGGTGACAGTCTTTGTGACCCAGTCGATATTGGGGTTTTGTTTGGTCAACCAGGAGGTTCCTAGGATAACTTTCTTTTCACCGAGTGAGTGTTACGTTTTACCCTACTCTTTTCTTATCTTGCCCATTTTCTCCTTTTGTCTATGCTTACCTTGTCTCTTTGACTCATCAGCTGATGACTTGTATAGCTTTACTAAGCATCTGGCTGTGTATTACTTAAACATTCTTCTTTTTCCTGTTCCACAGCCTTCTGG
>JBBPTT010000986.1:0-14013 GCA_038094175.1 Boletellus aff. lepidospora
AAACATGTTTCTTCTCTAAAAAGAAGGTAGAGTTCCTCGGGATGATTATGGGAACTGATGGTATTCGCATGGACGATACCAAAGTAGAAGCCATCCTAAAATGGCCCACGCAGAAGAATCTCCATGGAGTTCGCAGCTTCCTAGGACTTGCAAATTTCTACAGACGCTTTATTAAAGATTATGCTCAGGTGGCTAGACCCCTGAATGATCTAACAAAGAAAGACATGCCCTTTATTTGGGCAGAAGCACAACAGACAGCGTTTGACACACTCAAGAAGAAGTTCACCACTGCCCCTATTCTTGTCACCCCTGATCTCGATTCTGAACTTCGACTTGAGACCGACGCCTCTGATTATGCAACCGGTGCTGTCCTTTCGGCAAAGGTAGATGACCAATGGCACCCAGTAGCCTTCTATTCCCACTCCATGAATGACGTGGAACGCAATTACCAGGTATATGACAAAGAAATGTTAAGTGTAATCCGTGCACTGGAGCAATGGAGGCACTACTTGGAAGGTATCCACCACAAATTCGAAATCTGGAATGATCACCAGAATCTCCAGTGGTTCATGAGGAAACAGGACCTCAATCGCTGGTGTTACGCTTGCGTGAAGTTATCCAGCAAGGTCAAAGGTTCAACCTCAAGTCTAGAACCAATGAAAGCAACTAGTCAAGCGCACACTCAAAGTGTAGTGTGAAGACACTTAGGAGGATCTCTCTAACTGCGATGAGCAGTCTCGAGGAGGCTAGAAAACTACACGTAGATTGCGTAGAACTAGCTAAAGAATAGTAATACATGGCCATGGGTTTATATACGGATAGCTGAATGAGTATGACTAAGAATCGGCCGTGAAGGTGTCATCTAAGGTTACTACTCGAGGTACAGCATTTGGTGGGATGGGGATACGAGGTGATACAAGAGAATCACCTTGAGAGAAATGGGTCCATAAGAGGAACAGGCGCATCAAGATCAAGGGGAAAAGTGGGGGGCATAGCGACGGTGGTAGAACCCGTCGGAAGATGACTATCAGAAGATGAAGTAATATCAAAGGCATACATGGAAGGAGAAGAAAAACTCATCAAGGAAACTCGGCGGATTCGTTGGCGCCAGGGAGTGGCATTTCTTGTAATAGCTGGTAAGCCCGGTGGGCACAGTATCTCTCTGGGTTTAACCATGAATGGGTTCACAAACCTGGGACTGCCATGCAGACGGTAGACACCTTATCCCACAGAGAAGACCATGCGGAAGGCATAGAAAACAGTAATGAAGGGATAACATTTATCTCCCCGGATGCCATCCAGGCTAGACTTGTGACATTGCAGGATGATGGGGACTCCATTCTTGACCTAATTTGGATCGCGACAATGAAACTCTGCGAATCCCAAATCATGGACCTAGAGTCTCATGGTTCTGAAGTAAACGATGACGGAGTGTTCATAAATGGAAAATCCCAGGTGTTCATCCCTGACGACGAAAGCTTACACATGAAAGTGATGATGAAACATCACGACATGCCAGCAGTGGGACACCCTGGCAAAGATAAAACTCTAGAATTAATCTCTCAATCCTATTTCTGGCCCAAGATGGCCGCAGACATTTCAGAATATGTGGCCAGGTGTCACACTTGTCAAAAAATGAAAACCAGAAATAAACCCCCAGTGGGTAAACTACAACCCCTAGAGGCAGCCAGCCTGCCGTGGGTAGACGTTTCAGCTGATTTTATCACTGATCTTCCCCCCTCCAGTGGCTTTGATGCGATCCTAGTGGTCATGGACTGCTTCTCCAAAGAAGTTTGTTTTATACCCACAAAAAAGACCACTTCCGCCCTAGATACGGCGAAGTTATACCTCTCTCATGTCTGGACTAATCATGGACTTCCCCAGACTATTGTGTCTGACCGTGGCCCCCAGTTTGCTTTGCAAGTCATGAAGGACCTCTGCAAGTGACTCGGGATTACCCCGAAGCTATCTACCGTGCATCACCCCCAAACTGATGGTCAGACAGAATGCGTTAATCGCAACCTCCATCAGTACCTCCGATTATTTTGTTGTGACCATCAGGTGGACTGGCCCGAGTGGCTCCCTACGGCACAATTTGCGCACAATAACCACACTTCGGCTTCTACCAAGAAGTCCCCATTCGAAGTCACACAGACTTACGAACCGTGAATGGGTGTTGAGCCTGGCAGCTCCAAAGCCCCTGCCGCTGACGTACTTTCCAATAAAATTGAGAAAACCTTTGACGAGGTTCGGGTTAACCTCTCTCTCATGCAGGACAGAATGCGCAAACAGGCCGACAAGCATCAGTCAGAAGCCCCCTCCTATTCCCCCGGAGACCAGGTTCTCCTTGCCACCGATAACCTCCGCTTGACGTGGGAATCAAAGAAAATGTCCAAAAAATGGCTAGGCCCTTTTAGGATTATTAAGCTTGTTGGACCAAATGCAGCCGAGCTGAAGCTTCCCAAATCTATGAGAATCTACCCTGTTGTAAATATCTCTCACATTAAACCATACCGGGAATGCCTCGACGGCCAACCCATCTCTCAGCCTGGCCCAGTCAATGTGACTGAGGACTGGGAGGACGAATATGAAGTTGATTTTATTGTAGATGCACGCCCTAAAGGTCGCGGATGGGAGTATCTCGTCTATTGGAGCAGCTACGGTGAGGATGGATGCACTTGGGAACCCAAATCTAATCTCTCTAATGCACAGGCAGCGTTGGATGAATTCCACGAGAAAAACCCCAAGCTCCACCTATGTGCCAGCTTCCTAGACCGGTTTGCAGTTTACAACCCCTATGATGACCCGCCCTGTGCCGTTACTTGGCGCCATCAGCCAGGAGTCTGATGTATAGAAGGGGGGTGGTGTTACAGCATGATCTTTCGCACTTATGCTACATCCCTTTCTTATCTTATCTTATCTTATCACACTGCATTACTTAAGCATCTAGGACACACTAATGCATTCACCCCTTTACTATAGATTCTATGACTCATCCTGTGCATGCACAGCCTTCCTTTCATCTCCGTGCTGTGCATGGCTATGCTTTGCTTCTCTTCCATTTGATGTCCTCATGCCTGCCTCATGTTGATCCATGAGGCTACCTCATGTTCATGACTCGTATTCCATACCCACGCTAGCCCTAGAGTAGATCAGTAGATCTGGCCAACACATGAACAAACATATGTAGTTCTATATAAACCCGAGGGACTTGGCTGGAATCCCCAGTCAAGTTCACTTGGATCTTATCCTCCAAATCCTCTCTGGACAACGGTCCTCTTCTCATGGCTCTCGCTTCACTCTCACTTTTGAGGGTTTGAAGTGTTTCAGAACTGAGCCTACTAGTCCCCACCTTCATCCTTGCTGTCACCACAATCCTAAGATTAGTAGACAACATTGCTGCTACCATCACCCTATATGCGTTCTTAGCCCGACAAACCAGACTTATCTAGAGAAAAAGGATCTTGCCCCTGTTTGAAAAGCAGGAGCACCGAAATCAGCCATCATGTCAAGATCCAGAGTAAGACCATTGGAGGAATCGGATTATGAGGAAGAATACATGCCTAATAGCCCCGCCCCTCAACCTCAACAATGAAGACTTCTAGGACCAGCCCAACCACCTAACCCTTTCCAACCACCCAGAAGACTTCGTCGACCATCTCAAGCCTCGCCAGCACCTCCAGTCATCTCAATTCCCCCTGAATCAGGACACACTGGGTTCTCTACCCCAAGAGAGCCTTCCCCAATTGAGTTGTCTCCCCCACATACCACTACCATGACTCACCAAGCAACTGGACCAGCACCTACCCCCACAGCCAACCCTCCGGCTGTAACCCCAGCAGTCAAGAGGTCGGAAATACACGCGGGATGTCCAGAAAACTTTAGTGGGAAGGCAGAGGATGCCAAAAGATGGTTCTGAGCAATGAAGGCATACTTCCTATTAAACAGGGAAGTATATGATGAACTAGCACAGATCGTCATCCTTCTCAACAACATGAAAACCGGGCTAGCAGCCACCTTCGCTGAAGGATGGTATCAGAAGCTGGAAGATACAGCAAAGGGAACAATCAACATCACCTTCACTGATCTAGAAAAAGACTTCTTTATGACTTTCTCGCCAGGAGACACGCAGGCTGATGTGCAATCCAAGCTTTATGCCTTAAGACAAGGCAGGGGGACCTTCCCAAACTTCAGAGCTCAATTCGAGCTACTAGTAGCCAACACAGGAATGGGACATCAAGACATGATCTTGATAGATCTTCTCAGGGTAGCGGTAAATGTAGATATTGTAAACCTGATGACCGCAGTAGACCCTGCCCCAGAAAAATGGATGAAATGGGTAGAAAAAGCTGTGCAATTTGACCAAATCAGGACCAGGACACAGCTCCTCAGAATAGGACAATCATGCCCAGAAACTGGATCTTCCCGAAACCACAGAGACCCGAATGCCATGGATGTCAATGTCATCCAACTTTCACCCATGGAAAGAGCTGAGCACATGAAAAACAATAAATGTTTCATCTGTCACAGAGTCAGGTGCTCCACCAGAAACCACTGATCAAAGAACTTTTCCTATAAAGGAAAAAGCAAGGAGAGAGACTATAGGAAAGTGCCTCTCTTATCCAGAAATGCACTACCGACTCGCACTGTACAGACAGGAGATGAATTCCAAACATTTTTGGAAGATAAGTGCATCTCCAAGACAGAGGCACTCAAAGTCCTTGAGATGTGTTTCTCCCAAGAAGAAGGAGAAGTGATGACGGAGGAACAAACCCCTACAAAGGAAGAGGGTTTTTAAAGGGGAAAGGTGTTTCAGTGTCACCAATCCCCACTATGACTATTCCTGTACTTGTATCACCAATTGAAGATCGAGCAATCCGACTCCCCACCCTCTTGCGAGAAGAAAAGACAGGAAAAACCACTGAAATATCCACATTAGTGGATAGTGGAGCAAGCAATTGCTTCATAAACAAGGATCTAGTAGAATGACTTGAGCTAGAAACTAGAAAACTGAAGGTGCCTATAAAAGCCACCAATGCTGACGGAACGGGAAATGAAAATGGACTAATATGAAGGAAAGTCACACTTTCACTCAGAATGGAAAACCTACTCCTAGAAAAGCAGGATTTCCTTATCATCAATTGCAGAGGTGAAGAAGCAATACTGGGAATGACCTGGCTATGACTAGTCAACCCAGAGATTGAAACACTTCAAACCCTCAAGTACTGGGGCGAAGCGAGTGAAGTGAGAGAGGAGCTTAGGAGAGGGAATGGAGGAGAAACTCCAAGTGAACTTGACTGGGGACTCCAGCCAAGTCCCTCGGGTTTATATAGGACTACATAGGTTTGTACATGTGTTGGCCAGATCTACCAATATTTGTCTAAATATGAGAGAACAATGGAGTGGAGTCATGAGGCTATGCTAGGCAGCGTGGACAATGCATGGATCAACATGAGGCAGACAATGAGGAGTCCGAATGGGGTGACATAATGGAATGGAAGAATGCATAGCCATGCACAGCATGGAGATGAAAAGAAGGCTGTGCACGCACAGGGTGAGTCATAGAATCTATAGTAAAAGGTAAACATGTAAATGGTGTCCTGGGTGCTTATGTAATGCTGTGTGATAAGATAAGATAAAGGAAAAGGGATGTAGCATGAGTGCAAAAAGACATGCTGTAACAGAGATAGATTGGGCCAAAGGTGAGATCACACTTCCTGAATCAGTAAACCCAGCCACACAATCCATTGACCAAATCGAACAAAGATATCTTCTGTGATATCTGGCACTAGATCCCAATGCCTATATCAATCAGGAAATCATTCGAAAGATAACCCACTCCACTGAAATCACTCAGGCAGAAGCAATAAACAAAAAGGAAACCATCCTCCCTCCTGAATTCAAAGAATTCCAATGAGTATTTGAAGAACCTCCTCTAGGCAAACTACCTCCCTCCAGAAAATATAATCATCACATCAACCTTAAAGACACTTTCATACCAAAAGTGGCTAAGGTTTATCCATTAAACCCCAAGGAGCTAGAAGCCTGCAAAGCTTTTGTCAATGAAAACCTAAAGAAAGGAACCATAGTACCATCGCAATCACCTCAAGCATCACCCTTCTTCTTTGTACCAAAGAAGGATGGGGGGCTTCGCCCTTGCCAAGACTACTGATATCTCAATGAGCATACAATCAAGAATGCATATCCATTGCCTTGCATCTTGGAACTCGTAGATCAACTAAAGGATGCCACCATCTTCACTAAGATGGACATCCAATGGGTGTTACAGTTTTTCCTTTCCTTCCCTTGATAAGTCCTCCCACTTTCAAACGTGACCATGATGACTACTGATGATTCCCTAGAAATCCCTACTAGCGTTGGTCAAGCCACAGGAACAGGGATGACTAATCCCTTGATATTCATCTGACCCCTTTCCCGCTGTCATCCCTTCACATCATCACACTTTCACCATCTCACTATGATGGTAACCAAGCATAGCCTCGCAGCCACTATCTTTTGATCTCTTGATCCCATTCCTGATGCTGCGCATTGATACATCAGTTTCCTTAGTAACCTCTGACTCATCATGACTCATTCAGAGGCAGTGTCCACAGCATATCTTGTACTATATAGTTCACTTATCCCTGTACTCGATTCCCCAGCTAGTTCTACACAATCTACATGTAGTTTTCTGGCCTCCACAAGACTGCTCATCACAGTTAGTGAGATCCTCCAAGTGTCTTCGCACTACACTTTTGAGTGTGTGCTCGACTAGTTGCTTTCATCGGTTCTGGACTTAGTGTCAAACCTTTGACCTTGCTGGATAACTCCATGCAAGCGTAACAATGGGGCTACAACAATGTACTAATCCACCCTCCAGACCGATGGAAAGCCACCTTCATCACACCAGTAGGATTGTTCAAACCTACAGTCATGTTCTTTGGACAAAGCAACTCTCCAGCTACGTTCCAGGCCCTCATGAATCACATGTTTGCTGATATGATTGCCAAAGGATGGTTAATCATATATATGGACGATCTTATCATTGCTTTCAAACAACCAGGGGAACATACAGAAAGAACTCGAAGAGTCCTTCAACGTATGATGGACAATGTCCTATTCCTCAAGCTGAGTAAATGCTTGTTCAATGTCACTGAAGTTGATTATCTCGGGATGATAGTCTGACCCAGTGAAATCACCCTTGACCCTGGAAAACTCAAAGCCATCAAAGAATGGAAAAGTCCCACTTCGGTAAAGCAAATCTGCTTGTTCATCAGATTCTGCAACTTCTATAGAAAGTTCATCCCCAACTTCTCCGGGATCAGCAGACCCCTCCATGAGCTTACCAAGAAAGGAGTGAGTTGGAACTGGTCATCTGAATGTGAAGAAGCTTTTAAAACCCTACAAAAAGCCTTTATGTCTAGACCCATTCTCAAAATGCCAGACTCCATGAAACCTTTTACAGTCATGACTGACGCCTCGCTCATGGCCTCTGGAGCAGTCTTAATGCAAACTGACGGGAATAGAGATCTTCACCCATGCACTTACTTCTCCCGAACCTTCTCCCCCAAGGAACGAAATTACGATATTTACGACCGAGAACTACTGGCTGTCATTAGAGCGCTGGAAGAATGGAGACATTACCTATCCAGGACAGAGCACCAGGTAACAATCCAAACTGACCATAAAAATCTAGCCTATTTCAAGCAACCCCATAAATTATCCCACTGACAAGCCAGATGAATGCTGTTTTTGCAAGATTTCGATATCCGATATCAAAATCTCCCTAGAAACAAAATGGCCCCCGCTGATGCCCTATCTAGAAGGGAAGAGATCAACACCACCAGTGATAATCAAGATGTTATTCTCATCCCCAATGACCACTTCATTAACCTCATAGACCTCACAATATGAGAAAAGGTGGTCCTTTCAACTAAGGACGATTGTTACAAGAAATGCCACTCCTTGGTGTCGACGAATCCGCAGAGCTACCTTGATGAGTTTTTCTTCACCTTCTACTTATGCCTTTGATATTGTGTCATCCTCCGATAGTCATCTACCCATGGGTTCAACCACTGTTACTATGCCCCCTATTTTTCCCCTTGATCTTGATGCACCCATTTCTCTTTTGGACCCTTTTCTCCCAAGGTGATTCTCTCGCATCACCTCGTGTTCCATTTTCCCCAGATGCTGTACTATGGGTAGTAACCATAGATGACACCATCACGGCTGATTCTTAGTCATACACCTATAGCTATCAGTATATAAACTCTTGGCCATGTATTACTATTCATTAGCTAGTTCTACACAATCTACGTGTAGTTGTCTGGCCTCCTCGAGACTGCTCTTCGCAGTCAGAGAGATTCTCCTGTGTGTCCTTGCACTACACTTTGAGTGTGCACTTGACTAGTTGCTTTCACTGGTTCTGGACTTGTTGTCGAACCTTTGACCTTGCTGGATAACTCCATGCAAGTGTAACAATGATCCCCTAGCAAAGAATGCCATTGCTGCAGCACAAATGGGCTCTTCACTGTTTCCCCAAGCTTCTGCCAATGACTGGAAATGGGAGGATGGTATGCTGTATTTCAAGGAACGTCTCTTCATCCCCAAAGCACAACAACAAATGCTAACCACCAAACTACATGAATCCCCTGCCAGTGGACATGGAGGATACTTTAGGACCCTGTCACTACTTCAACAAGACTACTGGTGGCCAGGCCTCTCTACTTTTGTGTGCAAATTCGTCCATGGTTGTGCAGTTTGCCGAGCAAATAAAGTCAACACTCACTCAATGGTACCACCACTCATGCCTAACCCCATGGAAGCGGACCATCCGTTCCAGAACATCTCCATGGATCTCATCACTGATCTCCCACAATCGGTGGGCTTTGACTCAATACTGGTTGTGGTCGACCATGGCCTTACAAAGGGGGTAATTTTCCTCCCTTGCAATAAAACTATCAATGCAGCAGAAGTAGCCAAACTGTTCTTTAGAAACATCTTCCCCAGATTTGGACTCCATGATCGAATATTATCAGATAGGGGTCCCCAATTCTCCTCAGCATTTGCCAGAGAACTTGCCCGACTCCTGCAATACGATATAGCCCTGTCAACAGCCTATCACCCCCAAACGGATGGTGAAACCGAGCGAGTCAACCAGGAACTAGAAACATATCTACGAATATTTTGTGATGGAAACCCTGCTAAGTGGCACAACCTTCTCCCTATGGCCGAATTCGCTCACAATTCTGCTACTCACTCAGTCACTAAATAAACTCCATTCTCATTGATGATGGGATATGAACCCAGAGCCTACCCCACTATTGGAAAAACCTTCCTCCCCGCTCTTGAGTCGTGAATGACTATCCTTGATAATGTCTGAAAAGAAGCCAAAGCTGCTCATGTGACCGCACAACTATGACTAAGGGAAAGGACCTGGTCCAAATACAAACCCTTCAAAATAGGAGATAAGGTCTGGCTAGAAGGGAGAAACCTTCATATCCCTTATCCATCCAGAAAACTCGCCCCGAAACGAGAAGGCTCATTTGAAATCGAAAAGGCAATCTCTTCCATTGCCTTCCAACTCCGCCTCCCCTCCTCGTGGAAAATCCACCCAGTCTTTCACGCCTCCCTTCTCACACCCTTCACTGAAACTATTGAGCATGGCCAAAATTTCCTAAAACCCCCACCTGATACTATTAAAGGGGAGGAGGAGTATGAAGTGGAAGAAATCCTTGTCCATTGAGGCACATTCGGATGAAGACGATATTTGGTTAAATGGAAAGGATACTCATTGGCCAAAAATACATGGGAACCCACCACTAATCTGGCCAATTCCAGAAAGCTACTGTAGGACTATCAAGCAAGACACCCGGCCACCTTTCCACAGTAACAACCCAATTTGATCTGATACCCCTTGGTCCATGCACTGCAACACAACCTATAAGAAGCCTTCTCTCCCCTCATGATGCTACCCATCACCGTACCAACCATCATCATCATCATTACCCACCACATTCAATATGCAATTCTCACTTGAAACCCACAAGTTCATTGCCCTCACCATCACACTAGTTCTAGTGTATATAGCCTACCTAGCCCATGACCTAGCCAACTGTTCCCACTTCTGGGCAGTAGAAGTGTGTGTCCATGACACCACTTGGCTATGTTTAACATGGGGAGATGGGTCTGTTGAAGCAGGACAAGAACGCTAGTGTTACGCTTGCGTGGAGTTATCCAGCAAGATCAAAGGTTCGACCTCAAGTCCAGAACCGATGAAAGAAACTAGTCGAGCGCACACTCAAAGTGTAGTGTGAAGACACTGAGGAGGATCTCTCTAACTGCGGTGAGCAGTCTCGAGGAGGCCAGAAAACTACACGTAGATTGCGTAGAACTAGCTGCGGATCTATGGTACAAACTGGGGTCAACTATATAGTACAAGGATAGGCTGTGTGTACAGCCGTGGTGAGTCAGAGTGAGTCATGGGTAACTAAGGTAATAGATGGATCAATGCACAGCATCAGAGATGGGATTAGAGGATCAAAAGATGGTGGCTGTGGGGCTATGCATGACTACCATCACTGTGAGATGGTGAAGGTGTGCCATAGTGAAGAAGTGACATGATGACGGAGTAGGGAAGGGAAGTGGCACCCATGTTTGGGTAGTTAGTCGTTGTTAGATGAACTTGGTAACTTCAAAAGGGGTCCTGAGGATAGACCGGCAGTCATCGTGGTTGGATCAAGAATGAGAAGGACTTATCAAGGGGAGAAAAGGAAAAACTGTAACAGCTAGTGGGTGGGGAGCTCCTCACTGGGGCCCTGGCTCACAGGAAGACACTAATCTGCCACCGCAGTAGATGCCACAGGGTGGTAGACCCACAGGAATGGGACTGGAGGGCAGTGACAGGGCTGGAGGTGGAGCATCTGGTGGATTCCCTGATGCTGAATCGCAGATGGGTGGACCCTGAATAAATGTATCTTTTGTTTGGCCTGGGATTTAAAGAGAGGGAAGAAAAGGAATTGATCAACAAAAACCCTCTCAACCACTGAACCAC
Organism: Boletellus aff. lepidospora; assembly: GCA_038094175.1. Lineage (NCBI taxonomy): Eukaryota > Fungi > Basidiomycota > Agaricomycetes > Boletales > Boletaceae > Boletellus > Boletellus aff. lepidospora. Next base: position 11,054 of record JBBPTT010000986.1, read on the forward strand.
TATGGCCATGGATCTCCCTACCACCTTATCTGATCCCCTTGAGCACTATCGCATGGATGGAACGGCAGATAGAGCATTGGGAGAGATATATTGCCTCCACCACCTACCGAAAATTCAATTGTGGGATGCTCTTGATAAGATCTTTCAAGATGTCCATCTTGTCCTCCTCATCAATCATGACCCTATTTTTGAGGCGAGTGAATTCCTTCCCCTTACTCTCAATCTCTATCATCGCTACCACACCTTCGCTCAGCATACCAAACACTTACCCTCGGACTCCATGGTCACAGCCCCCTATGCCTTGTTGCGAATGGCACTTAGCCAGATGAGAGATTACATCCTGGAACTCTCGGTTCACCATGGAATCTTACCCATCTTACATGGACTTCCTGCCCTCACCATGCATGACTTAGTGTGGCCTATCCTTTGAACCCTCGGACTGATACACATCTGTAACTTTCTGTCCGTCAGATTTTTATCTGACCTGTTGGCTCTTCAGCCAATACCCTGCACGTATTTTAACCCACCCACACCTCCTAATCCCATTACCGGAATGGATGCCACCACCCACAATCATGCTACAATGGTGACACCTACGAGCATGGTGCAAAGTGAGGACTCCTCCTCGGGAAGACCTGACACCCCTTACCCTGAGGAGAACGAGAGACCAATCCCCACTCCACCTCCCCGAGCTGGATCTAGAGCCAGGAGAGCTATTGCTCATCAACAATTTGACCAGCAATTCCTGCAACCCCTCGTCAATTCACTCGTGGAGTTCATCACTAGATCAACTCCTGGATCATCTCGCTCCGTCATGTGTTACACCTGCAGAAATTCCAGACACTATTGCCCAGATTGCCCGGAATACACCTGCCCATTGTGTTGGGTATCGGCACCCGGTCACTCCCAATACAACTGTCCTCGACGTCATTGCAGAATCTGTCATAGTGTGGTGCACTCTGTGGAGAATTGCCCGGCATACAGGGATACCAACACCCCTGGCTCCCCTCAAAGTTCAACCTAATCCCCTCTGGAAGACGCCCAGGTGGGTATGGACTTCGGAAGCAGGGCTTCCTGTCTATTTTGGAGGTAATGTTACAAGAAATGCAACTGCTACTTCTCCTTTGATTCAATGTGCATATTTGATGAGTTTTTCCTCCCTTCTCAATAACTGGTCCGACTTATTAACCAGTGGGGATATTCATTTTCCCTTGATGCGCCCATACCGATAATGGACATATTCTCCTCAGGTGATTCTCTTGCATCACTTCATGTTCCACTTCTCCCCTATATCAATTCTCACATAGTAACTCTTGATGACTCCCTTGCAGCCAATTCTTAGTCACTTGTCGATACCAGATCATATATAAACCTTCATGCCTTGTACTACTATCCCCTAGCTAGTTCTACGCAATCTACGTGTAGTTATCTAGCCTCCACGAGACTGCTCATTGCAGTTAGTGAGATCCTCTCGTGTCCTCACACTACACCTCAGAGTGTGCACTCGACTAGTTGCTTTCATTGGTTCTTGACTAAGTGGTCAAACCTTTGACCTTGCTGGGTAACTCCACGCAAGTGTAACAGAGCCCAATGTGCAGCAATCTCTTTTGGCGCTGTTCTGCAAGTTCTGTGGTAGTCCAGGCCATTTCATCCGGACCTGTGAGCACTGTATCAAGTACATCAATACTGGTAAAGTCATTTGTGGTACAGACAACAAGCTCTACCTCCCTGATGGTATGGCCATACCTTGCGCTCCGGGTGGTCGTTGCCTTAAGGACGGTGTTGACCATGTGATCGCCCAGTCCACATCAAAGTCTGGACCTACAATTACTGCCAACTTACTCGCTATGTCGTGTCTGGACACCCCTACCATCCTTGATATTGATCCTTCTGCCTTTGCCATGGCTGAGGTCTACACAGACTGTGATATACCTATCGTTGGTGATGAAGACTTCCAACCGTACCTTGCTCAGGCTTGGGCGAGTTTCCAGGCTGACAGGGCATCAAAAGAGAAGGGAAAGGAACGTGTGAGGTTCAATGGAGTCCACATCCCTCCTCGAAAGTGCACAGACGGTCATCAGGCCATGGTGTCCAAGGAATTATTGTCCCCAGAGCTGCAGAACGCTGCTTGGGTATCTTCATCATCGCCTGCTTTGTCAGCTAACCATCCTTCTGATAACACAGCCTCATCACATCCTGTTTTGTCGCAATCTAGACCTAACCAATCCAGGGTGTCAACCTCTGTACCAGCCACAGCTTTGGCTGCTAGTAACATCCCTCCTTGCACTCCATACACTAACAAACCATTTGTCCCTGCCATGCAGTACAAGTACTCATTTGCCCTCAAGGACGACACTGCTCCCAAGTGAGTCCTTGAGAGTGTACTAGACACCAGCATTCCTGTTCCGGTCAAGGACTTGTTTGGAGTTGCTCCAGAGTTCCGGAAGCAATTTTGAGACTTGACTATGGTCAAGCGTGTCAGCACTACCAACCCCATCACAAATCTCACTCACACCCACAAACTGGCTGCTCATGCACCCTCTTGTGTCACTGAAGAATATGGAAACTGTATCATTCGTAATGATGATGGCCTCATCGTCACCCACCACAGCCTTCCGTTTTGAAGCCTTGAAGTCAAGATCAGCGAGTCCAGATGCACTGTCGCTGGTGTTCTGGACTCTGGTTCTGTTACGCTTGCGTGGAGTTATCCGGCAAGGTCAAAGGTTCGATCTCTAATCGGAACCTAAGAAAGCAACTAGTTGAGCGCACACTCTGAGGTGTAGTGCGGAGACACGAGAGAATCTCTCTAACTGCAACAAGCAGTCTCGAGGAGGCCAGGCAACTACACGTAGATTGCATAGAACTAGCTAGAGAAAAGTAATACATGTCACGGGTCTATATATATACCACCAGGAACTTGTCATGACTAAGAATCGGCCGATAAAGAGTCATATAGTATG
>JBBPTT010000987.1:0-13992 GCA_038094175.1 Boletellus aff. lepidospora
CTCCTCCCGAACCACTATTTAGACTCCATTGCACACATGTATCTGCATCGAATTCGATCCGCCTCAGTTCCTTCCCTCTCTCACTTCGTCTCCTCAGTTCATCATCGACGACGAGCGACAACGAGTCCGCCCGTGTCTCCATCGCGTGTTCCATCCAAAACCAGACCCAAGTCCGACGACCGGACTAGCTTATCGATCTCTCCACTGCCGTTGCGGCTCAGTCAACAATCCCCTTCGAACTCGCCTTCCTTCACCGACAGCCCGTGTCGGACAGCTACAGCATTGCCCGTAACTGTGGAAAGGGTAGTATATCACTGGTTTCTCCATGGATGCAGAATGGGTGCCTTGCCCAATTCTTGGAGAGACATAATGAGACACTCGGCGTCGCACACCGGCTACAGTTGGTAGGTTGGTTCCCGATCCGCTATTCATTCTCTGACTATTTTCTTCGTTGGGATAGCTGCTGGACATCACCAACGGATTAAACTACTGTGCGTGATGTGCGTCCATCCCGGCATCCAATCTACATAACCCTGTGGACAGTGCATACTTTCCAACCCTCCCCGATCGTCCATGGCAACCTCATCCCCGTGCGTTGATTTGATATGTAATATCCCTTATTTCTCAATGTTTGACAGGATAACATACTTCTCGACGAGAACTACACTGCACGTTTGGCCAGTTTTGGTACTTCTTCCCCCGTAGGAAACGTACCAACATCGTTACCGCAGTACAAGAAAATTGTCATGCACCCAATGGCATTGCCATGGACTTCACCGGAACTTATTAAATCGTCGGTTGGATACCGAGCATCCACCAAAAGCGACATCTATTCATTGGGATGCCTTATTCTGCAGGTTGTGTCCTTTTTTTGGATAACGAAATCTGGTTTTCATTCTCATTTTGTCTTATCCAAAGATACTGTCTGGCAAACCACCGTGGTCCGAGGTTCAGCAATACCCCATCGTCCTTGGTCTCTTGGAGACCGGTCAGCACCCCGGCCGTCCAGCCTCTGAGCGCCTGGACGACAGCCATTGGTGGTTTATCCAACAGTGTTGGTCGTCCAACCTGGATCGACGACCTCCATCGGTGGCGGCAGTCCGTTACATTCAACACTCCTTGAGCCGCCACACTGCAGATTCGCGCCCTCTCCGCGAATTGTTGTCGTCGTCGTCTTCGTCCGACGGCGCGTCCAATCCGGAGCCTGGTGTGGTAACGGGCAAGGTAATTGACGATTGCGTTCGTCTGTGTTGCTTTGACGAAAGCTCATCGTCTCGCCCAGGATCCACAGGCAACAGCCGAGCAACCCGTTACGTTCCACTAGCGTGGCTCTTGACCGATACATGGACGGTGACGACCATGGCAATCTAGTCGTGTGGGCGATCAGAAGATCGGACGACAGAATATGCAAACTCAGAGAGCAAGCCGTTTGAGACAACCACCGCGCGTTGTAAAAAGACACTCGTACGACATGTCCGACTATATCATGTAACCAAGTCCTTCTCGTGCCACATCCAAATCCAAAAAGCCTAGATATAACTCTTGGAACCCCGTTCTAGCCCTAGTGTGTGCTTTCAAGACAGTTTTAAAGCTACGGATGTCCCATGTGCACAGTCCGACTCCTTTTTTTTTCTTTTGTTGAAAAAGAGAAAGAAAGAAAAAGAAAAAGAAAAAGAAAAGAAAAGAACGGTTGAGAGCACGTGTTCACGTAGTCCGCCTCAGACGATTTCAATAAGAGTACTAGTCACCTGCACCTGTGCGCTTTGGCCTGCCTGCGTACACGGGTCATGACGTCAGTATTGTCTGCGATGTGCAAAACAGGTCAAGGACGATGGCGATACACACCCCTAGGAGGAAAAAGTGTGCCACCCCGAGCTGGGCAGGACCCCCGTACCCGGCCGGTACGGTCACCGTGAAGTTCTGGTACGAGTCGTAATTGTCGGGATGCCGCTCCGGACCGTACGGGCCGATATAGACGATAGCACCCAGATCCTCGGTGGGGTCGGGACAATTCGAGCCGTCGGCGCATTGAACGACGCCGATCACGACAGCGACCTCTGTGGAACCTGTGAGCGATCCCTGGACGTCGATAAACATGGGTGAGAGACGGCGACGACTGGAGAAGCCGACGCGAAGTTACCGGCTTCTCGATCTGGACGACGAGGTCCGAGCCAGCCGCCACCTCGGCGCCCTGTTTGGGCGCGCCGATGTCGATGTTTTGCGCAAGAACGGCGCACGCGGACAGCACGGCACAGACGAGAGTCACGAGCGACCTGAACATGTGTATGTATGGGCGGGTGGGGAGAGGACGATCAGATGGAGGAGGAAAGAAAGAAAGACTCGATGTTGACGCCCACCCGCCCTCATGCGTCACATTTTATATGTCGACGAAGCGGAAAGTTTACGCCGGACAACCCCCCGTTTCATGCCATTTCCGGGGCGCACATGGGCTCAAGGCGAGGACCCTGCCTTGATCCAGCCAGGAATAGATCACAAGCAGGTTGATCAGCGGTAATGAAATGCCGTCGGTGGTCGAGGCGTTCCGATGGGATGTTTCAGCACCCTGAAGAAACAGGAACTCCCTTGAAACGAGATTAACCTAGGCGGGGAACGTTTCAGCAAGACCATGTAGAGGTCGACCGAAAAGCTAAATTGACTCAGTCCGAATCGCGACTCGGGACAACAGCCTTGACAACCGCGCGAACTTTCATGGCACGAAAAGAATCTGGTACTAACTGTCGGTCCTTCTGTCGCAGTACCTAGCAGCTTCGACGACCGGGCCAGCCCCATGATAGAGTCTTGCCAAAGCCTCACTCAACCCCGCCTAGAGCCTCGAGTGGATACAGGGACTAGCCTACCACACGGGTTCGCAGTATCGGGTATGTGTGGGATGATCGCGAAGTTGCAGCTCCATACTGAAAGATCAAACCCCTCATCACGCCCTAGTACGGCTTCGACTTGTCAAGGAATTCGCACTTTACGGTACGTCGAAATTCCTCTATGGAGTGTATGGGCTCAGCAGGATGCCGATAGGCTCGGACGGTTTCTTCCATGTCACTCCCGATCTCAATCTAATAGCGGCTTGGTTCTTTTCCGAGGGCGCATATCCCCACAGAGGTTTGGTATTGTCTTCGGTGGCCCAGCGCACGTTCGTTGAGTGGCATCTGCCAACGGGTGGGAAGGCCTTGAAACTCGTCCCTCATAAACCCACTTGGACGAATCGAGGACTGTGTCTGGGAACTGTTCGATGAAGATGGTGGGTTGCCTTGTCACCTCTAGTCCGTCTGAACATGTCGCGTATTCAGGTCAACCACCCACCTCTCCGTGCGGCGGGCCACACATGTGGTCACGTTCGATGACTTCGTCAGTTCACAGCGCTCATCGCTTTTATCATCCACACATAGCCACCGTGCCTACATTCCATCCTGCGGTCCTGCAGACAGCGATTCAGAGTAAAATGAGCGAGATCCTCAGAGGGCTGGTTGTGCCACATGACACCCAGAGCCTGCCACGTGCCAATCGGCGGCGCCGAAAACGAAAACGAGTCTAAACTTTTCAAGTGTAGCGGTCTGATGCTGGTGGTCATCACTGCCAGCGGGCTGTCGTGCCCAAGCGCACCAATCTGGAGAGTAGGGCTGCGCTTGCCCCGCCCCCGCAGCGAGAGAGAGAAGATCTGTCGACCTCTGGTCCTTGCCCGCCGCCACTATTTAGTCACTGTAGGGCCCCATGTGACCATGCATCCGATGATCCTGAGAGTAGTGCGGAACCACAAGTCGTAAAGCATTGTAAATTAACGGGAGGTGGGCGTCCCGGTTCCCTCCAAATATTCCCTAGCTACACAACACGTGATGATAAAAAAAAAGATGCTTCAAAACACATGCGCAACAAAAGAAAGAAAAAAGTCACGAGTTAGGAACGCAACAACGTCCTCTTCGCCTCGGGCACCCTTGAGTTCGTCGACGACGTGCGCGCACCCCCCGACGGCGATGGTACCTTGCACCCCAGCGCTTTCGAAAGATGGCCGCTACCAGGTTTTCCCCCTGCAGCGACCGCCGCCGAGTTCGCAGCAGCAACCGCCCTGAGCAGATTGCCCGTGCTCGGCCTTTTCGATCTCAGCGTCCCATTGCTGGTCACCGCTCGCTCGCGCTCCACTTTGCGCAAAAAGGGACTCGGCAGGTTCTCTTCGTCTGAAAGGTCGTATTCCGCAGGACGGGACGGGACGGACGGTTTTGTCGACGACACGGTGGGCTCCTCGCCTGCGGTCGCCGTCGCCTTGGTCGATTTGGATGCACGGACGCGAGACGATGCGAGTCCCGTGGGGTCCGAGGCAGAGGCAGGAAGAGTGCTCGCTCGGCGCACAGATGGTTTTTGCACCGAGCTCCGGATGGAAGGCTTCCGAAGGCGCGTAGGAGGTGCACAGGGTGCTGATGATCCAGAGGTCGACTCGCCGGTCGAGTCGGAGGAGTGGCTTGATGCGTCCGAAAGTGGTCGTTCGCGGACCGTAGGTGAAGGGGGCATCGCTTCTTCTTCAGACTCGCTTTCGTCGTCCTCGGGCTCCGATTCGAACTCGAAAATTTTCGCAAAGTCAAGGCCGACCCTGGGCGAGTTGACGAACAGGTTTGCGAGTTCGGCTGGGGTGGGTGTCGCCAGGGGTTGACCGGTATGGGTGAGGATCACACCTTTCATGGCGGAGGGCCCGCAGTCTTGCACGAGCCTCGCGACGTTACGGCTAACGGGCGTTGCCACGTCCGAATAGGAGCTGGTGGTCCGTTTTTCGCGGGTCTGACCGTGTTCTTCTGTCATTTGGACGAGCGGTGCAAGCAAATTCTTAACCTCTTCGAGGGGTGTCTTCTCCCTCCGACCCTTGGCCTCCTGAGACGACAGGGACGCCAACTTTGCCTCCAAATCTTTTTGCACTTCGTCAAGCCTGCTTCGCTCGGCTTCCAAATCGGCCTCCTTCGCAGCTATCCACTGCATCTTTTCCGCAATCGCAGTCTCTGCCTCCGCCCTGATCTGTTCCTCTCGCGTGCGCCATGCATCAAAGATTTCTTGCTCGCGTTGCCGCACCGCGGAGAGAATTTCGTCCTCCCGTCTCGCCATCGCAGACGCGACCTCCTCCTCACGCTTCCGTATCGCCGCACGCAGCTCCTCCTCGCGCTTGCCTATCGCGTCCCGTATTCGAGCGTCAAGCTGAGATTGGGATGTTGAGACGACGTTGTGCAGACGGAGAATCTCAGCATCCTTTTCCGTCACCATGGCTGTCAGCTTCGCTTCCCGATCGACCAGTGCGGCCTCCCGGGCAGCGAGTTCACGCTCCTTTGCAACCACGACAGACTTGTGGGACTTGACCGTCGAGAGCCTATTGGTGTTTGGTGTGCTCAGTGTGCGAAACAAGAGAAAGTGGACGACACGTACATCTTCTCTGCCTCGACTACTTTGGATATGAGGGCGAGTCGTTCATGCTGGAGAAGTTGTATGGCCGACGGTCGCATTGCTGGCTAGCGGGACCCAACGATGTCAGACGACCGGGGCGAATAAGAGACAAGTGACGCACGTTCAGATTCAGCATCGCTTTGATGACGCTTGACAGCGTCTGGCTGTAGCCTCTTGGCAGGGGTGGTATGCGTCCGTTTCTAATAATTCGTTTGTACGGCATTGGAGAGCGCATCCAGATAAACAAACCTGATGAGTGTGCTCAGTTCGGCTTTTGTCGTCGCTTCGTGAAATGGTGGTCTTAGGGCACAAAGTTCGTAAATGAGACATCCGAGGGACCAGATATCGGACTTGGAGTCGTAAGCCTTTTCTTGCATTAGTTCGGGGGACATGTAGTATGGCGTCTGTACCGTGCGGCTCGTGTCAAGGTTGGTCCAGGAAAAGAGAAGGAAACGTACGCCGACATAGGTGTTGGCGAAGCTCGCCTGCGGAAGCGCTTTTGATAGACCAAAGTCGCCGAGTTTGACAGAGTTATTGTCGTCAAGGAACACTAGAGTCGAGCACGACATGGAGAGATGGGCGACATTGACGCAGGGGAACACGTACCGTTGTCCGGCTTTATGTCGCGGTGCAAAATCTGTGGCCGTCTTTCCTTGGTGTCCAAGTCGGGAGACAGATTCGGTGGGTGATGACAGTGCTGCAAGGCGAGCAATATTTGCATGAAATAGTTCCAAATCGTGTCTTCTGGTACAGGCTTGCCATGTTTTGCTGCTTGCTTGATGATGCCAGAGAGGTCGCCACCGCCGCAGTACTCCATGATGATGTAGAGGATGCCAGCATCTCTGTCGACGCATCTGTCATGATATCGTACAATGTGTTCGTGGCCCAGGTCTTTGAGGATATTTCTGTGGTTGGATACATGAAGAGGGCGTTGACTGAGGGGACGAAGACGTACACTTCGGCGACAATCTGCTTCCTGTCGCGGTCGCTCATGCGCTCAAAGTTTATCTCCTTCCTTGCGAATATCTGCGAGTGGTGAGACGACGGGCGACGATGGTGGCAGGGCAGATGGACACACCAGGCCGTCCGACTTTCTCCGCACTTTTCGAATGATGCCAAACGAGCCGTTTCCGATGACATCGAGCGGTTCGTACAGCTCGAGGAACGTGGACATGACGAAGGACTGCTGGACGAGACCGAAATCGAGGACTCGTTTCAACCTCGAGTCGCGTCGTGTGGAGGCGGTCTCACGTGATCGAGATATCGTCCACTGAACCCGCCGCGATGAAGTTTCGCGTGTTCCTCGGTGCGCCGGACGCTGGCACGGACCCGAGCGTGGGCCACGTCTGGCAGACGGTCCAAGAGCCGCCATATCCACCCGCGACGCTCGACGCAGCCAGCCGCCGCGTCTCCCTGCTCTACCGGAATGTCCTCTTCGACACCGAATCCGAAGACCCTGGCGACGGTGACTGCCCTGGTAGGTCTTTCGCCCGGTACGTGAGGATCTGCAGACAGAACATGACCAGGGTCCTTTGTCACTTGGTCCCCCACCCCCGCTGTGGACACCACCGGAGCACCCTCCTTCCTCCGACCCTCCGGATCACTCCCCCGCGGAACCTACGACACCCAGGAGACGGGCAGCTCCGCCGTGTACTCCGACGCCTCCTCCATCGCCCGCTTTCCGAGCTTTCAGTTCAGCCTGCACAATCTCACCCCCCTCTCGTCCCTGTATCTCGCCGCCAAATCGGGCAGAGGGTCCCGCAAAGTCAACGTGCTTCTCGCTGTGCTCGAAGTCCAAGGTCCTGATAGCGTGCGAGTGAAGAAGGGACCGGACGCAGGCCAGGAGGTGTCCGTTCTCAAGCTTATCCTTGGAGACGACCAAGGTTCGGTTTGCAAGCTGACCGCGTGGAGAGATACCGCAGAAGCCTGGGGCGGGTTGGAGTCTTCTCCAGGGCTCGCTCGCGGTGATATCGTCTATTTTGAGAGCACGTCATCGCCTTTTCCTCGATCATCGCATCTCCTCATACACGTTTGCCCGTTCATTCGCAGACCTCGTTGCCACCTGGGAACCGGGCGCCACCGTCTTGCTCAATGCGTCCCCGTACAAAAAGCCTGCCGCTGAGATCTGCTATCGAACAATGCCCTACACTCATCAAGACAATAGATTACGACCTGATCTGCGCTTGGGCCAAAGCGATGCCGTCATCAACAAGGTCGCGGCGCTCGTCCGGTGGTTCGAACACATGGCGGGCCTCCCGGGCGTCTAGCAGCGGTCCCCCGCCCCACCCGGCGAGCGGCAGCACCGGTCCTCCCAACGACGCTCCATCTCACGCGTGGATCTGTCGCACCACGCCCCCCGTCAATGCTGTGCGTGACACAGAAGCGCCGGTCGCCGCGTTTTCTTCGGAAATTGTCGCAAGACCTTGGAGCGGTCACTATCACAGCCTTCTTCGATCTGCCTAGACTCCATACACTTAGGAGACAATACCATAACGATGCATGTTGCGCTCATTGAGCTCCGCATTCGCACTCTTCCGGATGCATCGTGCCACCCATTCGCCACTTTGGCACAAAAGGTGCCGCTTGCGCTCGTTCTTCTGCGTCCTTCCGCATTCTGTGCGACGGCCACCACAACATGGCTTTGACGGGCAGCGTCGAATATAAGGCTCTCCCGGGAGCGCGTCCAGACGACATACCCATTACCTCTCCAAAGCCACTCGAGCGCAACATGCCTCTACCGCCTGTTCCATTTATCACGTCCTCTGGCCTCGTGACATTACAGCACGACTTAAAGGCCCGCATCAAGTCATCCCCGCTGCTAAAGGTCCCTCTCTCAATGCGCCCTCTGGTCAAAAAAAGGACGTCGGTTCCCTTTACGCTCACTCTAAAACGCCATTCCACGACGATCTTCTCCCGTTCCTCGTCCTCCTCCGAAGCCTCGGTGTCTGCCGGCTGTACGCCAGCGTCGGAGTTGGCGGATCCCTTGTGCATGACGGACATGGCCATTGACTCATCGCCAGAGACGCCGCTACACATTGCAGTGAGTCGTGTTGACGTCAGACGCACAAGGAGACCTGTTGACGTGATCTTGCTCCTCGCCCGCTTGCGCTTGGCCGCGCCAGCCGTCGATAGGCGCAAAAATTGTGGATCGGTTTTGGCCCGAGGAGGAAGAGCCGTATTCCGAGGAGAGTTACCGCGACCCTGCCCCGAGCCGCTATCCCGCTGCGTTGGCACCTCCACCCCATCACCGCCGTGTGCCACGCTTGCTGGGATGTGTCCGGGACGTACCTGTTAGGTATGTGCGACTCTCGTTTGGCGGGTTTCCGTCCGGTTCGTTGACCCGTTGTCACCATGCAGCGATCACTGTCCTCGGCGACCGAACAACGAGCAAAGTGGTGGTCCACTGCGATTCCCGTTCTAGCGTACACCCATTGCTTATCTCGCTCTCTCTCGCTACATTAGCAACTACAGGAAATAGTTTAATGGCGCTGGTAAATAGTGCAGTATTAGTCTACCATACGTGAATATCACACGACATACCTGTTGTCCAGCACACTCGGGCTCTCCGACCGGCCTGACCTCGTCCAGCACGCTCCTGGTGGCTTCGACGATGACCTCCCACTCTGTCTGGTGCACCCTCGGCTCGTAGTCGTCCTTGAGGTCTTCTCCCTTGTGCGCTTCGACCTCCCGCACGACGATCGGTGCGCCACGGTCGACCTCTGCCACGACGCGATGAACCATGACCCCGAGCTTGTCCACCTCTCCGCGCTGAAACGCCTCGAAGCCGCGCTCGATCGCGTTGGCGCCGTCAAACTGACCCGGCAGTGCGGGGTGAAGGTTGATCACCGGGATCTCGCGCGCGACGCGCACCTCGTCGCCGTCCGTGCGCGCCGCCGCGTCACCACCCTCGCCGCGCGCCGACACGGCGGGCACCGCGCGTGCGCCGCGCATCACCTCCAAGAACGCCTCGCTGACGATGTGCATCCACCCGGCGAGCACGAGCACGTCGGGGCGCGCCGCGAGCACCTCGTTCGCGACCGCGAGATCATACTCGGTGCGCGTCGCGCCGGGGCGGGCGCGCAGGAACGGCTGGAGGCCGAGGTAGGCCGTGCGGATCGGTGGGTCGGCGGACGCCGCGCGGACGAGGCCGTGCGCAGCCTTGCGGTTGGCGAGCACGAGGACGACGTGGGCGTGTGGGAGGCGCGGGGTGTTGCATGCGTCCATGAGCGCCTGGAGGTTCGTGCCTGGGGGTGGAGCGGTGACGCGTCAGTCCGTCCCACGGCGCGCAGAGGGGGCGAGTGCGAGGACGCACCTGACCCGGAGATGAGCACGGCGATTCGGCGCAGGGGGGGTTCGGGCGTCTCTGTGGCCGTCATCGTCGACGGGCTCTGGTGGCGGTGGGTGTGCAGACCAAGACGGGGCGGGACGGTCGTCGTAGGGCGCACTGGCTTATGCGTTGGCTCGACCCGGTCGGGCACGGCTGGCAACGGACAGACTGTGCTGGACGGATCCGGGCGTGGACGCCATCGTTGGCACCCGACAGACCTGCCTCTCTCGTTTGTAAAGCGTTTCCCAAGTCCCCGGATTCGATCCGTGCTGGCGTCGTAATGCACAGCGCCACGGGATCCGGGACTGTCGCAGCCAACCTTGCAAGCGGGTCATCACCGAACGGACCGGTCTCTGAGCGTGAAACCCGACTTTCCCCGTCCAACCACCGGAACGAGCATGTCCATATGGGGGGGACTGGCAGCCTTGAAGCGCAGGTCTCGCTCGCCGTGCCTGTGGCTGCCAGGGAGCAAGACACGCTGGCCCCGCCGAGCGTCGCGCTCTGTCGTTCCGACCCCACGTCTGTGTGCACGCCATGGCATGCGCCAGTCCTGGTAGAGCACGCCCAGCCCTCACCCGTCTTCCTCCGCTGACGCCCGCAGGACGGGGATATGTAACACTTGCACACCCAGGGGGCCGTCACACGTCGTCGTCGATCACCCAGCGTGCCTGTTCGAATGCATGATCCGTCATCCACTGCCCGCCTGGTGCACGTCATACAATCCCCTCCGAGCTCGCTGACGGCACCAGGGCACGATACCTCCCGATGCGGCTTTTTTTTTTTTTTTCGCAAGTCCTTCTTGGACATCTCGATCCCCCAGTCGTCGACACGGCGCGGACCGCTGAGAGCCGACAGCGTTTTTCGACGGGGCTGACGTATGGCAAACCGTCCCCGTCTCTGTGCACTTCTCCAAATGAGCAGCCCCCCCGCCAGCAGATGACGTCGAGCCCCACCACGAGCGCTACGGTGCCCAAACGGAGCAAGACGGAGGCAATACACACGACAGCGCAGAGGACGCAAAAAAAAAAAAAAAAAAGGAACGAATGCAAACGCGAGCAAAGACGGCCCGGTGTAGACGTGTCCGCAGCGGATCCTGTTTTCCCCATCGCCCGAGGCGAGGCGCGACGCCTTCTTCCTTGCCCGCGCCTCCTCGTGCGCGAATCCGCTCGGTCGGGACGATGGCAACCGGACCCCGACGCCATCACAGCACGGACGCCCGCCGGCGCTTCAAAGTGCAACGCCTCGGCAGGCTCGCAGTGGACGTCCTCGCACACGTGGTGACATGTCCTCGGCCCCCAAAAAAAAAAAAAAACAACACGACAAATTCGCTCCGACGTGTCCTTGTGCTCCGACACGTCCGACGAACCTGCCTTGCGACACCAGATCAGCCCCCTTTCGGCGACCGGGGTCACGAGGACGGTTTAGAGTGTTTTCTATTGTATCTACCTCTTGTGCTATTAGACGTGCTATTCTCCTTTTTTTTAATACACGGGTAATAAAGAAAAGAATGTAATGTCCTTCCAAGCATCACAGCCATCTTCTCTTCCCAAACATCCTCCCCCGGACCATAAGCAGGGGAGCCAGACAAGCAAAACAAACAAACAAACAAACGAGCGACAAGGGCTTCATTGCCACTTTTTTTTTGGGACAGCGGCATAGAGCTAGCGACACACAGAAAAAAAAAAGAAGACAGAGCACAAACGAGTGTTGGTACAGCGATACCTCGCGGTAGCTATGAGCTGAGCCGGGCACTTGGGAGGCCAAGAATTACGGCTGATAAATGGCGAGACACTAGGGCGTACGTACGAGAGAGGGCGTCGGTCTGTTTAATGTGGAAGCAGAACGGGGAGCGAGAGACCGAGGAGAAGAGGACTAAAAACACAGCCCGAGCACCGGTCACGTCACTTGGGAACGGGGACCAGGACAAGCGGCGCACACCCACGGAGTCGAAGAGACAGAAAGAGCGAGCAAGTTGTGTGGAGAACGGGGGCTCAAAAAAAAATAACAAAGGGCAGAACGTACGACGACGACCCTCAGAGCATCAATCCATACCCGCCACCGCTGGGAACCACGTGCATGGGAGAGTTGATCGCTTGCTTCATCATCATCCCATTTATCCCCTCGTTCCCCCTTCCGTTCCACGGGCCAGATACGCCCGTGCTGATGTGGAGCCCCGCCGCCAGGCCAAAGTCGGGAATCGCGTTCGACAGCTCGTAGCTTCCAGACGATGTGGTCACGTGAGGCGGGGAGCTGAACCCGCTGCTGGTAGAGGCACTCCCGCTTCTCTCATGTCCGCTCTGACTCGAGCCGACGGAGGACGTGTCGTCACCGTCGACTGCGTATGCCATGGCGCCTTGCTGGTGCTGGAGTGCCAGCAACTGTTGCCGCTTGAGATTCGCGAGGTATCCGTAGTCACTGAAACCTGCAGCCGGTGCAGAGGACGGTGAATGAGCGACGGCGTGAGTGCCGTTCGGAGAAATGATAGGCCGCTGTGCCTGCAAGTGAAGCTGGGGGTTGTACCCCGGGTACATGTTCGCAGCCCAGGTAGACACTTTATTGACGTCGGGTGTGGCAACGCCTTGTGGTCCAAATTGGGCAGCCGTTGAAAAATGCGTGACGACCTGGGGTTCGTAGACAGCAGGCATCGCCGGGTTCTCAAAAGAGACGGTCGGTGGCATCTGGGCGATTATCGGACCACCATGGGGGGTGGGCTGAGCTCGAGGAATCATTCGGGCCATCTTCATATCCACGGCGTTCGTACTGCCAGCAGTGGTCTGCACAAAGGCGCCGCCGTTGTTATGAGGGTCGGTGGCAATGACATCCTCTCCGTCGTCCATGACTGTTGGCAGCGAGCCCGAAATGTCTTCGTCTCCATCATCAAAACCATCGAATTGGCCCTGGCCCTCGTCATCCTCTTCTCCAATACCGGTCGCGAGGATCTCGATTTCGCCACTGAGGACCATGGAAAAGCCTTCTCCCCGGACGGGCTCGTCGACGCGAGGAAGGCCCGCGCGATCACGCCACTCGTTGAGTTCCCGACGAAGGGCATCGGACTCGAGCTTGACCAACCGCAGCTCACGCGAGGCGAGGAGGCGGTGACGACGAGAGGCATGGATATGAGCGATAGAAGAGTTGACGATGGCAGACTTGGACGGCCTGCGGATCTGGGATAGGTTCGGGAGCAAAGCGGCCAGGTCCTGCAACGTGGTTTAAGCGGTCGGTCGGGGGGAAACGTGGTCCGGAATGACTTGCCAAGAATCTGCCATTTAAGGTTTCCCGGCGTTGTCTTTCGACAGCGTTGTGGGTAGCTCGTCGCTCTGCAGTGTTGGCGCGGCGGCTGGGTTTCCTCTTGACCTGTGTGCCTGCCGGGCCAGAAATGGGTGACTGGGGCTGAGCATTTTGGTGTTCCGACGATTGAGGGAGAGCGGCCGATTGAGCATCGGAAGGAGAAACCGGGGTGTGTGGGGATACAGATCCGTCGTCGGAGAACGGAGACTGTCCGTCGGACGGGGCGGAGGCAACCAGTGGGGACAAGGCCATGGTAAATATGAGTCTACAAAGGACCGAGAGTCGAGAAGAAACGATAAGTGAGGGGGATAATGCCGAGATTAGGAGACGGGGAAGCTAGAGAGATACAGCGGCGCAAGTAAAGGTACGCGAACAAAGTTCAGCGGAGACCCTTTGCTGTCCGAGGCAGGCGAGGGAAGGTGTGTGCAGATGATCAGAGCAGCGAGCCGAGCTCAAGCGTACTACTGATGGGTCCTTTGAGGCAGGGATGAAAAGGGCGGAGTGGTAGAAGCCGGCAAGGGTCGCGAGATCTGGAGAGAAGGTGAGGGGAAGAGAGGACGGTTTGCGGGGGACGCACCACAAGCGGTATCCTTGGTTGCGGCGAGGCTTTGTCGGAGGGGAGGAGGAGGAGGAGGAGGGGGAGAAGAAGAAGAAAAGGGGGCAGGGCACTCAAAGGACCATGCGAGGGAAGGAAATTGGATGGAGATGGCGGTCAGAAGACAGCCGGTACATAACTCACCAAGTCTGCCCTTTCCCGAACAGCGCTCGGCGGACTCCGATTCGCCGATTCGTGTATTTTATGATTATTTATTTATTTTTGGACCTTATCTAGCCGACGTCACGCCGCTTCCTCGGCAAACGCCTGTAACACGCCCGATCGTTGCTTCCACTCCCACCCTCGCTTCCTCCCCCGCGCTTGGCCTTGGCCTTGTACTTGTTGCCAT
>JBBPTT010000988.1:0-13986 GCA_038094175.1 Boletellus aff. lepidospora
CAGAAGCTCACTTGGGCCTTCCAACGTGGACTTGTCCCCGCTGCCAAAGGACGTATTCCCAGCAGGGAGTCCCCCACAAATGTCAACGTCCTTGAGGGACGACTACGTGGAGGTAAGCCGTTCCCTGGTCACATATTATCTTCGCTCATGGAGCATATCTGGTACTCACAGGGCAAAGGCCACATCATCGTAACTTGCGGATACCGACATCCGTCCTATCCGGGTCAGAAGGTCACATCCATCCCATAGTGCGAACGATGGCAGACTGGAACTCGTCAGAATTGGAACCCATGACGCCATTCATTTAGCGTGTTTCCGTGGAATTGATCAGACGTGGGGGCGCGGTAGGGTGGCTCTGGAGGGACAATGGCTATGGTTCGTGGCCGAGGGCTGATCTAGTCGGGGAATGAAATTTGTCAGAAGGGAAATTCAGTCGGAGTGCTAAACTTGTCCAAGGCAACGCCATGGTACACCTGAATAGATTTCTCTATGCAGTCCATTTATTTCCGATCCGTGGATCTAAGTCATTTGCACGTCGACTCTTGTCGTGTTTGGAGAACATAAGATACACTACATTCTTCTTGCTCATGAAAAGTGGGTACAGCGGTCATAGGTCAGCGAAGCCATCGCGAGACCAAATGTCGTCTGATTGTTTGGCTCAGAAGATACTACGCAGAACAAACAGCGTTTACATAAGCACTCGCTATCCAAGTTCCGACACAGCTTGAAGCGTGTTTTCCGCACGACTGTGTAAACCACACCCGGAGGTTATGGCTTCAGCAAATGCCAGCGGTGGTCAGCATCTGGAGGTGCGCTTTATCCTGTGAAGCCGTCAAGAGCCGGCCGAATGGGGTGTTCTAGCCCCTTGAACACTGAAGGCCCTGTGAAGTTTCCACCAGCGTCACCATGCCAGTCTCAAAACAGAGGGTGTGGATATCCGATGTGCGTGCTTAGCCTCTCATTCTTCTCTGCACTGAGAGCACCTTGCGCGTTCTACATATATATCTGGTCGATTATGCCGGAAACAATTTGCACTCAGTGCTACCAGGAATCGTTGGTCCCTACGATACCGTTACGTGCTCCAATATGTGCCCGCCCCTCCACGTTACGCCCCCTAAAATGACATTTGTATTCCTGCCGTACCTGCGCTCTTACCAATAGGTGGTGATCGGAACTGAAACCAGTCGACATCCAGCGAGGCGTCCTTCGAGGGATGGGCATACACTTGTGGAGTTTTCTGGCGCGTGACCATCTCGAAGTAAGTGGGGATAGTGGAGGGCGTGTTTGATCAAAGCCGGTCCAATGCAAGCCTGTACCCAAGAAAGACAATGAGATACGAGACGGGGTGATCCTTTTTACAGTCCTTTGCTCCATTATCTGGGCTAATGGTTCTCAACAGGGCGCAGGTTCCGTCCTACTCGGCTCTAGTAGGTCAATGTTATACATACGCCATCCTGGCAGCCTGAGTGGCAGTCCTTGCTGCCCCGGTTGGGATTGGCCACCAGTTCAAGATGTAGCAATAAGCGCTCCGCTGTTTGCCTGCCACAGCTTGTCGAATGTCACTCCCAATTTTTGGTCAGCAGCTTGGATATACCCACAGCGGCAGTTGGAGCCCGTTCGCGTCGCGGCGATCAGGGGCAGGAGGGGGTCGTAGCAACTCGCGCGCTGAAGGACACCTATCCTCGTATCAGGTGGATATTACTCGGTCAGGGGAGCACTTAACGATATTGCAGGCGACGAACGAGGTGCTACTATGGTGCAAAACCAGGGAGCGTCGATAAAGGGACATGCCTATAAATTGATTGATACACCCCACTATTAGACAATATTTGGACTTGCCTTGCTTTTATTACTAGTAGCGCGTTGTATTGATCCCGTCCGCGACCGCATCATTGTACACAAGGTACCCGGATGCGTGTTTTTCATTAAGGTTCTGTCCACGTTGACTTGCGACCCTCCACCGCCATCAATGGCCGATTGGAATCGAGATTTAGACTCTGTTCTCTACTCGAAAAGGCAAGGAAGATCAATGGCCGATGTCAGCGAATACTGTCTCGACAATCACATTCAGGGATGATTGATGATCTACCCAGTCTCTTGCCCCTGTCACAACAACGAAGGAAATTAGAGTGCCTGCGAATAATGAAGTAAATATACTCTACTATAGCTTTTCATCGGCGAGCGGATCTTCACAGGGCGAAAAGAGCGGGCTCACGTCTTACTTGGACTTCAGCCAATTGAAGGAGGCCTGAGGTTATGGCCCCCTGTTGAACTTGCAGTGTTACCCCTCTTTTCTTGACATGCGTACGTAGCCCAGTTTTGCCAGGGGCAGAGTGTAGTTCTAAAGAAAAAGCAGGCGACTGCGCCTATGCGACATGGTGGGGATCAGGCCGGCGTGATCATGACAGAGCAGCGGATTGGGATCTGCAGAGGGTGCGTGGATAATACAGGATGCGCTCACGCAAGCGCTAGGAATTCGTTACCTCTGTCAGGAGAGGCCGTGTTGAATATTGACGTCCGTCTGACAGGCAAAACAAGGTTCATGTCCTGAAGAGGTGCCACCAAGAGCATAGTAACGATGAGAGGAAGGTCCGGCACTGCATGCATAGACGTTCTGGTGGTGCAAAATAACGAGTAGGTCATGGCTCACGGACGTGCAAAACCCTCCCGGGTCATCCGTACTCATCTTAACTTTCCACGTCTATGCCTCTCGTAGCGCCTTCACATGTGTTACTTATTAATCATATAGTTACGGCTTCACGCACCAGTCACATCACTCGTTGCAGTTCCTCGGGGCCGTAGGATCTGAAACTATTGGTAGGAACGGAGACTAGGCTGGGAGGCTACGGGGCAACTGCACCAGAGGAGTAAGGCCTCACCAGCACCATCAAACCGTGCTAGATGGTGAGCACGTGCACTGACGTGAACATAAAGGGAGTGTTTGACAAAAGATTCGAAAATAAAAATACTAGAGAAGGCCCTGGGGACAGCTAATGGGGCACCGCACAAATCATTAACCATGCCATAAATTATGCGTGGAGGATGCCGCCGCCGCTGCAATTGTGGGCATACTGTCGCGCTGTCGTCGTCGCCGTAGTGCGGCGTGTGCTGTGCGTCGCATCGCCGTCTCGCGGTGATCGTGCCGTCAAGGTAGGGGCATTGCTGTGCAACATTGCCCTCCCCCGTCGACTTCGTGCTGCCTGCATCATCGTTGTCGCAACAATGGTAGCAGTGGTGGACATACCGTTGTGCCCCCTCACCCCCGTCCCCCCCTCCTCATCTTCGCCGCAGTGGTTGCGCCCACCTCTCCCCTCTCGTCGTTGGCGTCATGGTGGTGGTGCGCTGTCGCGCAGTCCTTGCCCAAGCTGTCATTGTGGTCGAGATGGCTGCGCGCCGTTGCACAACCCCTGTCGGCATCGTCGTGGTCTAGGTGATGGCGCACTGTTGCTTATGGTCGGCGGCGTCGTCGTCGTGTTTGAGGTGGTGGCGTGCTGTTGCGCAGCCCTTGCGCATTTCATTCAATGGGCTCGGCAGTAGTTGATAACGCTGCGCTCGTTGCGTGCGGTGCTCTGATGTGCCTGCTTCCCCCCCCTCATCGTCGGCGTCGTGGTGGGGGCATGCTGTTGCGCAGTCCTCGCCCGTGTCGTCGTGGTCGAGGTCACGGCGTTTGTCATTTAATATCAGTGCTGACAGTGTGCAGGGTGCCATTGCGCCACTTTGTCGTCGGCGGCCCTGTTGGAGTGGTGAGTTGCGACACATGACGAGTGGTATCGGCATGGGCCACTGGCGCCCAGGTCGGCCGAGCTCACGGGCTCCAAAACGCACCAAGCGCCCAACACGGCCCGGCCTGGCCAAGCTTTTTTGGGGTGAGGCTTGCCCGGCTTAGGGCTTTGAGGCCGGGCCACAGCATCAGAAGGGCCGCCCAAAGTCCGAATTTTTCCCTGAAGTGCTTCTAGTGCTGCAATCCGCCGCGCCTTGAGGACGCGCTGATAAATTAATCGCACGGATGACACTGAAGAATATTACTATATAGGAAAACAAAAAAGAATCGGATCATACCCTGAGTCCCGATGGTGTTTCAACATCACTAGGAAACACGCATACACGTTGATATTTTACCATAAAAGGCGCGGTGAGCAGACGCGGAGCTATGCGTTTTGAGAAGAGGTAATCCCGGAACTTGGAGGCTGGCATATTGAATATGATGGGTCTGCGCCAACCTCAAGGAGGGCGTGTGATGAAGCTCCCATCACCTCCGACATGTGTTAATGCTACACGACATCGAAAACGTTGATGAAAAGTGACTCGCTAATGCAACACTTTTTCTTTTTCCTCCTTTTGTCTTTCCTTGGTTTGTTTCTCACGGTGCTTCCGGTGACACCAGAACGATCACCCGACGCAGCGACTGGCACCGCACCCAATCCGGACACTGATTGACTGGCATGCACATGCGCTCGGAAGGCTCTTGAGGGCGACATGATGAGCCACATTATCTGCGGCGGATGCGAGGGGGCCTGAGTCGTGTTACGTCACGGTTCTCTCTATGAAGTCGGATGTGCTGCGGATGCAACACGTAACAGGTTACTGGAAGGCTACTGCCTCGCGGCTGCCACTTGTTCTCGTTCAAGCTCGATGCGGCCTGCACCTCCATGCCACGTGCATCTACCGACGAAATGAGCAAGACCTTTCTTTCGTGCCCTGCCATGGAGCGACAGCAGGTATCGGGCAGGCGGGGGTTGCCCTCACGTTGAGTCACATAAAAACCGACGTTCTCATTTCAGACAGTCAAGCCCGCCACCAGGTCGAATGACCACTAGTGCTCAGCAGCACCACATATCATAGTATGCCCACATATCCCGCCCTCCTCGTGACGTGCTGATCTATTTCCAGCATGGAACAGCTCATTCAACCCTGGTTCGACGTCCCCGGCATGCCGCCCCATCTGCGTGTCTGCTGTGTCGTCAATCCAAACGGGACGATATGTAGAGAAGTGTTGCCCTCCGATGTGGACTTTGCAACGGTACATTTGCGACAGGGTCACCATCTACATGGCGACCGGCAGAACAGGATTCCCTGTCCCTGGTTTTGGTGCGGTTCTCCCGAGCTCCAACAACGCAACATGATCCGCCACATCCTATCTGTCCATCTCAAGCTGCGGTGGACGTGCCCGCGATGCCTGAATTCGTTTTCCCGGAGGGGAACAGCGCACCACTGTGTCGTGTAAAGTTTTGGCTTTTTTTGGCTTTCGATTCCCCCGTTTATTTATAGGGAAGGGCCGTATTTATATGTGGCGACAGACAATTCTATAGCCCTAGTCCTAGATGACTCAAGCACTCACCCCTCATAAGATAAGATATAATTACACAATACTCAGCGCCTCCTTTTATGTATTAGCACTTCACTATTTATGACATTTATTTATTTGCTATCCGTTTGCACACCGTCGTTTCATCTCATAGAATTCATGAACGCAGCAATGCAGAACACGAGCTGGACAGCTTCGCCTCGTTCTTTCGCCCCCAGAGGTTAAATTGTTCGATGATGACCAGAGGACCACCTTAATCACTCGACACTGACGAACCGGTTATATTCCGAGGTAAACTCGGAGCGTGAAGTACTCCTCTCCCTCGGGCCCCAGGTGTCCGTGCAAATTGGTCTGTCAGCATCGTAAAGTGGATTCAAAGATGTGAGAGCGTCTGAATCATGCCTTGTCCGATGGTCGGAGTTGGCAACGAGGTCAGTCGTGATGGCGCAAAGCGGTAAAGGGAGGTCATTATGAGGTGTAGAGGACCTGGAGAAGGTCTGCATGAGTAATTTCCATGCACCAAACAAGAGAGATTGCGTACGGCCACCGGATATATCGCTTTGCTCGACCAGGCTTCTAATTTTGGGCCTTAGGATCTCGGAACTCTAGCCCGGCATGACGGACCGACGACGAAAACGACTGCCGTATTAGCTGTGCTGCAAACCCATAACCTAAGGTCTAACCCCATATTTCCACAACGTTGGAATTGGGTGGTGGCACGAAGAACTACTCGCCTTGTTGGATGCCTTCGATCTCGATCTTGTGATTTGAAGCAAAATTAAAGCCTGACCCGGCCGAGCAAGATCACGCAGGTATGCAATCCATCAGATTGATTGGTGCAAAGAAACGTGTGCAGGTCCCGATGCCATCTCATATGGAATCATTCATCCTGAAGGGGATCCATGTGGCTAGACTGGAGACTGCAGCCGTTGGCCTGCAGGGACGTCAAGGCGACCTGCGTATAGCCCAAACACACACCTTCTGTTCCCAGACTCTGCATAGTGACACTCGTGGAAACTCCAGAATAGAAGAATTTGATCATAAACATTGTGAATGAACGAGGATAGATTCACAAACCATGTCTAGAATCCCGCTACAGTAAACATGCATCCAGATAACATCACGCGCCAATTTTGCGATCACGTGTCCAAAAAATCAATTGCTGGCGAGATTGTTTGGGCGTCAGTCAGGAAAACAAGAAATATTGAACAGTAGCACGCAGCGTAAAGGTCATGTGCGTGCTCTCTTGCCACTGTGTTCCAGATATCAAGGCCATCCTACTCCCCCTTTACATCAATCATAACTGAACCGGAGGTGTTCAGAACCAGACCTTGGGACGGGATCGTCAACGGACAGAAAAACGAGCGAGGAAACGAATCGCCGTCTGCCCTGCCTGAATTCGTTATCTGACGCCGGCCCTACGACCGTGCACGATCGTTCATCGCCTGCAGCATCGTACATGCCTGACCGAGTTATATCCGCCCAATGTGATGTGATGTGTTCTTGGGAATACGAGTATGGCTCCGTTGTAGGGACCGCACTGCGTACGCGCGCGGCAACCTCGTCAAACGCTTGCCGTCGATATCGTCACTTCACTTCCTATCAATCCCCCTCCTCTTGCCGGTGCTTTGTACTTTCTCTATTCGTCTCTCTCCGTACGCGAGCGTAGCAACAGGTTGGCCTCGATCGGTAACTACGATACGGCCTCCTCCCAGACTACTATTTAGACTCCATTGCGCACATGTATCCACATCGAATTCGATCCACCTCAGTTCCTTCTCTTTCTCACTTCGTCTCTTCTGTCCATCATCGACGACGAGCGACAACGAGTCCGCCCGTGTCTCCATCGCGTATCCCATCCAAATCCAGACCTAAGTCCGACGTCTGGACTAGCTTATCGATCTCTCCACTTCCGTCGCGGCTCAGTCTACGATCCCCTTCGAACTCGCATTCCTTCACCGACAGCCCACGTCGGACGCATACACCGTCCTCCTTGGTTATCCGGGATCTCCATTCAGGAGAGCGTTGCAAGAGCCGGTATGATCATGCTGTTGACTGAAAATCGGGGAAATAATGTTCTGCAGGCGGTTATGAGTAAATGGGGAGAGGCGTAGCGCGCATTGACAGAACGCACCAACCCCAGTGCTAGCCGAGAAAGCACGGGGATCGGCACCGGGGCGGTCTAGGACGGGAGGGAAATGAATTAGAGACGAGAAGAGGCGAGACACGTGAGGGGAGGGAAGGGCAACTGGGAGTAAAAGAAACGAAGGGACAACGAAGATGTGTTCGGGAGAAACGAGCAATGTAACGGCATGAACCTTCCAAAGGGGCGAAGTAAAGGTCACGCGACAAGCAGGACGCGGAGGGTGCTGGTTCGGGCGGAGCTTGAAGGTCGCGAGGGGACTTTCCCTTGCGAAGAGGTCAAGGTCTCCTCCTCCGGGCTGTCCAAACGGGTCTGACAGCGCGCACTGTTCAGTTGTCGCTAAGCATTCCTGTTGGTTGGTGGCTGATCGTTCTGAATCAAGTCGCGAGTACGTTTACCCGTCTACCCGCACACGAGGCTGATCAGAGAATCGAATCAGCTTTCCCCCCTGGAGATGGCAGGATTGGCGCCAGCCAGGAATTAAATCCACGCTGCCGACGAACGGTCATCCGCTTGCCTTGATTGGTTTCCTTTTTTTCCTGTGTGAAAACGGAGGTGATGCTAAGGTTGGCCGGGTGGCCACTTTTTTTTTCACCCTGTTGCAAGGCAACTCGGCGCGCCCGTCCAATTACTCTATTAAGGTTCCAGACATTCCCACCACCCGTCTCGCAGGCTCCACCTCGTGTCACGAGTCGTGTGTTGGCAGGCGCTGGTGCCTGGTCCGAGTTGTTCCAGACGAAATAAACACCTAAACGCAGATGGTGGCCTATTGTAATTCTTATCTATAATCGGACCACGGTGCGTGACATCACGAAATTGAAGGGGGAAGGGGGCCTTGCTTATCGCACAATGTCCTCACCTAGCCAGCAATCATACCAGATTCGCGGATCTGCCAGTCATTCATACACGGTGGTCCTCCCAATATTGCCCTTTGGCAGTGCCTCGCCCGAGGGTCTGGCCCGGGGAGTAGACATACGCCCATTACGACCGGTGATGAGGACTTGCTTACGACGGCGCAGCAGACAAAACGGGAATATAAACATCCAAGAATTTTAGAAACTCCCCCCTCTTCTTTTCTTTTCTTTTTTCATAAGAATGATGTAAAATGTCATAACTTCCCGAGCATTCTGTGCTGTGTCCTCCCGTCTTTTAGAACTTCCCGGGCGTCTGGATGATGGCGACTGAAGAGATCTACGGTGACGATCGTGCCGGCACAAACGGGCAGAAACCTGACCACGTCGGATTGTGCACGATAAGGGCCCGCACCGCCCAGTCCGTCTTGCACTGCTTGCTGTGGCTCAAAATTCCTTTCTCACTCTCATTACGGTGCAGGGGTGGCGTAGGGCGGGAAAAGATGCCCGGATCTGCTGCTCGTGCCTGATATTTTTGGTGACGCCGTTGTGGGCGCGGGCGCACGCGAGCGACGGACTTGGTGAACGAGAAAAGGGAGACCCTGCCTCGTAAAGTTGGATGACACATTCAAAGCCCACGTTTCGCTGAGCAAGGCAGAACCCGGATCCGTGTGGAGTCCACCAGCCACCCATCAGTCATAGATGCCGTGTATGCGCGGGGGATACACGCCGAGTATGGTTCCGTATCTATAAGGATATTTTTTGGTGTCATTGAAAACGGTCATGAACGCCACCCACCAGCCACCCGGGGGTCGGGCATTCTAGTTTAAAATCGCCCACAGGCTAAACGGATGTCTCTATTCCTCCATGGCGACGCAGCTGCAAGAAACGTCAGAGTATGCTCATTCCCGCTCCCTCATCCCTTTGCATGCTCATCCGCCCTAAGATCTGAGCATCTCATCCAATGGTTACTCGACCACCTCAAGCCAACACCAGGGCCAGTCTGTCTGTGCATCATTCAAGGCAGAACTTGCGGGGAAAGTCTCCCTAAAGACTCGAGGCTCGCAGCCCTGCACTTGCGACACGTGCATCACCTCCAGGGCGATAGGAAACAGACTCGGGCGTGTCCATGGCACAATTGCCATGCACCCCACCTCCAACAGCGCAGTGTGGTTAGACACATCTTGACCGTCCATCTCGGCCTGCTGAGATGGACGTGCCCCAAATGCTGGAAGACGTACTCTCGCAAAGGGACCGCTCACCGTTGTCTTGGCCACGGCCCCAGTGGCGATATGCCGCTGGATGGGTAAAGGTGTGTCAATTTCCCTGAGATCAGAGTCTGTCTTCTGTCTCACGGGAAGTTAGCGCTTGGTGCTTGAAGGAAGGATGGAAGCGGACACAAGCGATTAGGACATATGTAGAACATGACCAGACGGACAACTGTTTAGTAGCACCAAGGAATCACGAGCGGCCAACACTGGGTCTGCTACTATCATCGGCGTGATCAGCTGTCCATTCGGAGGATGCGCATCACGTTTATGTCATTTTCTCGGTGGATAGAACACTGATGTGCTGGACATAGCTGTGGGGCTAACAAGGGCGGATACGAGTCGTTGATGCAAGATGGCCTGCCCCATGTGGGGCCCCCGTGCTTGTCGGAGCGAGGGCGAACATGTCCGTGGGAATTCGTCGATGTCATATCTCTTCTTTCATGCTACAGGGGTCGGTTGCGTTGTCGTGGCTCGGCGAGATGTGGCATCGGGGAGCCGAAGACATGGCCGACGGAGACAGGGATGAGGCGGAGAGCGCTTGTACATCTATGGACGCCTCGGGCGCTGCTCTGGGACGTGCATGGGCGATGACGGCCTTTACAGGGGATGGGGACTTTTTTCTCAAGCATGGGTGGGACGACGGCGAGGGGGTGAACGCGCAAGTCGTAGGTCTGTAGACGGGTGGGATCGGTTGCTAGGAGACGAGGCGGCGGGTCCGAAAGGAGTGTTGGGTGGGCCGGTTGGTGTCGGAGGAATACGCCAGGAGGGGACGATGATCTGATGGCACGATGGTCGGTTGGAGTGGCAATGTGACAGGATCGGCTCGCCGAGGATGACGCGCCTGGGGCAGCGTCGCGTGGGAACTGAGGAAAAATTGAAGCGGCGGTCACATCACGGAGGCGCCTAGAATCGTCGGGGAGCCAATGTCATACATGGCCGCCCGAAAACGCGGAGTGGCGTTCATGCCAGGTTCAGGGCAGCTTACTGGATTCTGCCGCTTTGCATCGTGGCCGGTTCTGGGCCACAGACTTATGGCCCAATGCCGCGGCCACTGGCCTATTAGCACGCTACTCGATGAGGTCCTCGGAGTGCTCATCTGTCTCCGGCCTTCCCAGATTACGCGAACAAAACGCTCCCAGGACTATGGTCATGACGCGTCTCTCAAGATCGGGTAAAGAGACGTCATGCATCCGCCTGCCTGGTCTGGGTTTGGCGTCGTTTCTCGTAGCGATGGCATTTTCAGGAGACAGGTCTGGAAGCAAGGTAGGAATACGAGCATGCGGCTGAACACCGTTCACATCTGCATGGTTGATGCGTGAGCTGATCTGGATTCCATGAGATGATAGTGGCGTTTGTTCCAATGCACGCTTGGCGAGATCTATCCCCGCTGGAGGTGGGATGGAGACCGCCAAAAGTGGGAGATAAGCACCCCTGTGGTCCAGCTGGGAGTTGAAGATATGCCACCGGGCGGTTTCGAGGACTTCCCCTGCTTCTGAATGTGGCCTAGAAATCTTCCAGGTCGTCAAAATTACTCCCACCTCCCGGGCGCTCCGAGCCGCATCGCCCAAGCGGATGCCCTGACTGACGGCAATTTCTAGCATTTTTGTGAAGGACAAGAGCGGGAGAGAAGGGAAAGCGGGTCAAGACGGAAACTCACGGTTAGGGAGAACGGGACGAGAAGAAGATGCTTTTGGGTAGGGGAGGAGTAGAGGGGCATGACGGCATTACACTCACAAGCTGTTCCTGATGCCGGGAGGTCATTAATAGGTTGGGTTATCCAGGATTCTCACCGTTAGATGCTTCGCATCTTTCCCATCCCATGATCAATTCCTTCTCCGAGACTGTTTCATGTTTTATAAACACCGTCGAATGAGACAACGCGCACAATATGGTATCCCTTTATGTAATTCTACTGATTGGCAACTGAAGTACCGACCAGTGATAGTGGCCTCCGAATATTACAGCCAAATCAAGCGGGGTGTTACATTATCAATCATCCTCAGCCCCCTCCTTAAATTCGTGAACGACCACTTTATGTCTACGCGCTCGACCGTGTCCGTCCTTCTGAAGATCAAATGCACTGAAGCTAAATTGTAGTCAAATCATACTAGGTCGAAAGCAACAATCACACTCGTTTTGATCGGCTCCCTTTCTTTCAATGATTGATCTTGTGTCGAACGAGACAGTCCGGAGGAGTCCGCTGTTGTCGTTTAACCGCGTCACTACCACCTCCAAGATTATCACCATCTGACAAATGCAGTCTTGTTCATTTTCTGCTGGGACGTGGCTGACATCGTACCATTACTGTCTGTGCTTGCCATGAAAAGTACCTCAAGGTTTATACCTGCCTGAAAAAAATTCAGGCGTGAACGGTGGTCGTTAAGAAGCACGGCAGTAATTTATTCCTTGCCTTTTAGCTGAGAAACGCGTTTCAAAGCCTTTTTTTGCGTTTGGTGATCGAGCGCATGCACCATCATGCAATCGGTCCCCACTGCACAGCGGATTCTTTTTTTTCTTCTAGGACCGATCATTCGGCAACGTGATGGACCGTGTAGTTGCCCCGCCATTATCCACTACGGACGACCTACCATGTAGTAATGCGCCGCCGTATGCGCTTTGACGTACTTGCTACTGGCACCTTCGACGTCCACGGGCAGCCACCCCGTCAAGCGTTGCAAATTAAGTCAAAGCACCATCAACTTTCCCTTCATTTCTCTTTCCGCTTTGTGCCTCGTGTATCTCTTTCTTTCAGTCTTTTTGTGACCATCCACCCCTTGTTGTTTAATCGCACCACTTTACCCTTGTTCCATGCAATATTTAGACCCACTACACACCATGTGACTGTATCGAACGAACCGTATTTCCCTTTTCGTCGCGTTCCCGCTCTCTTCTTGAACCCGCCTCCGGAATTGACGACGAGCGGCACCGCCGCCGCCCGCACGTGTGATCGCAAACTTCTTGCTTACATAAACACCCACTTTCCTCTTGCAGCCTTGTCTTGCCATTCCCTTCCGGACTCACCATCCCTCCATCGATGTTGTCAGTGGCATGCTTGCGCCAGTACTTTATCTCAGGTTCCCCGCTTGATTCTGGTATCGCCATACAGGGGCGTTCTCTGATCGCACTCAGGATGGATCATGCCAAGACAGTCCAAAAACAGATTCCTAGAGGTCCGTGATCGGATCGAACCTCTTGGAGCAGTAGCGAAGGAGAACCATCAGTCCACAAGCAGCCCGTCAGGATGTACGACATGGGATCAGCATCACATGCGATTTGATGGGACCTTCTTTCCGTGAACAATGCACACGACTCCCTTTTTGGGTGCTTGTGCTATTCTTCTGGACCGGGAAGACTGTCCTCACACAGCGGAGGATGCATTTGACAGTCTGGATTCTTTGCATCGGAGGATGCCTTTCTCTTCCGCGACAGAAGAGAAATCAGCATGCGAGGTGGGGGGTAGCGATGGGAGGAAGAATAACGGTCACGTCCATCATAATGCAGCTAGTATCTCTGTATCAGTACCCGGTGTGTAAGGCGGTGAAAAGGGACGCCGCGGAAGGGATTTCTCGTCCTGTATAGTTGGGCGAGACGTTCCAAATACATCACCACATGAGTAATTTAATTGATCCTGTGCGAAGAGCACAGGAGCGCACGTATATCAGACAACAAATGGTTTGATTGCGCAGCTAGGTATCTAGGCTGGGTACGGCAGAAAGCAACAGAACAGTTCTAGCGCGCCCGGCAAAACTTGCCTAATAGAGTGGTGATTACGAATACGCGATCATTTCTTGGTGGGGCAGGTGAGCGCTGAGCGCTGAGCCTCAAAGCCCTTTGTGGCCATACTCAGCTTTCGTGACCGTACGATTCGTATCTGAGGTGCGTGTGAAATCAGATAAAGTGAAAATGCCACCCAGCCAAGCCCTCCGTGTGCTTCTGCTGCACAGAACCAAGTTATACTATATCAGTGAGAAAGCTGACAGATCCAGGGGCACTGGTCGCGCCCGCCAGGCGAGGTGTGTCCGCTGAACAATGCCAGTGCAGTATTAGCACCGGCGCGACGCCGCGACAAACGCAATTGCCCTCAGCCGCCGAGTGGTGACGATTCACAGGCACAATAACTAAGCTAAAGTCCAAAAAAAGAAGGTTCTCGCCGCACTCCCCAAACGTACCAATGCCCGAATCTCGGCAGGAGATCACCCTACCTTTGATCCCGCGGGCCACCATGTCTACATGGATATGACAACAGATTCCGTGACAGCAGCGCCCATTACGAATTATGCCTTTCGCGCACCGTTAGCACAGCTGTGGTACAAGAAGCCCGTGACTGATGGCAAGCGCGCCCCACCAGCCAAGGAAATGCGAAAGATACAAAAAGGTGGCCCGTCCGTTTCTTAAGCAACACAAACTGTAAAGATC
>JBBPTT010000989.1:0-13972 GCA_038094175.1 Boletellus aff. lepidospora
TCGTGTGTCTTCGCACTACACTTGAGTGTGCGCTCGACTAGTTGCTTTCATTGGTTCTGGACTTGAAGTCGAACCTTTGACCTTGCTGGATAATTCCACGCAAGCGTAACAGTTAGTGAGAACCTCCTGTGTCTTTGCACTGCATGTTACACTTGCATGGAGTTATCCAGCAAGATCAAAGGTTTGGACTAAAGTCCAGACCTGCCAAAAGATTTACTAGTGAAGCACACACTCTGATGTGTAGTGCGAGGACACAAGAGGATCTCACTAACTGTGACAAGCAGTCTCATGGAGGCCAGAAAACCACACATAGATTGTGTAGAACTAGCTAAGGAATAGAAGTACAAGACACAAGTATATATACAGTGGCTCAAAAAATTGTCCCAATGTTGTGGCATTTTGGACAAATGGCTTAATTGCCAGAGATACAGGACAAATAAGACCAAACACTTGCAGGATGAAAGATAGTACTTGCTCTTGGCATCCTAACCTCGCTTAGATCATGTGATTTGGTTGTCATGGCACTGAGATATAGCCATTTTAAAATGACATGCCATTGGGACAATTATTTGAGCATCATTCTACCATCCATTATTTGGTGAATAACACAAAAAATTGACAGCTTCTGATAAATGCTATGCCTTGACCCTAGTTACTTATCTAAATTACATAAAATACTGATATATAAAGAGTATATATCCTGTTTAGCTACTCCATTATCATTGAGAAATCCATTTTTATCTCTATTAAATCTAATATCTTCTTCTTCATTGAATCTGGGCTCATGATTCATCAGATTTTCTCTCAAACTGGTCTAGGAAAGCCTACTGTGGCTAGGTTCATCAACAAAATCCTTCTGGAGAAGGAAAACATCGAGCTAGGATGTTCTTCTAAGCTTTCTCCTATTGATAGAAGGAGATTTACCTCTAGTATTTCTGCTGTGAAGGCTGAACATCCTGTGTGAGTCACCCATCTAGTCAGTTCTGCCCTTCTCTGTTCCATCTCTTCCCAGGCTTTTCACAAGCCCCCAGGTCTATTTCATTAAATAATACAATGAACAAAAGACACCTCTCTTTGTCTGCCAAGCATTGAAAACAGTGGCTAGCATTGCTTTCAAGCACTAAAACTGAGCTGTGGAGGACTAGACTAGGGCCATTTCATCATATGAGACAAAGATCAACATGATTGTGTCAGATAAAAGGAAATATGTATAGGAAATAGCAGGTAAGCCTTTGTAAGACACAGCTGAAGGAGGTTTCTTGGTAGTTTGAAGATATATGGGCTGGAATATTGTGGTGATTCTGGCAGAGGTGGAGGGAATGATGAATGCTGAGCAATATGTTTCTATTTTGGAGGATGATCCACTTCCAAGCATGGACAGTTCTTGCATTTCTGAAAAGAGCACTATCTTTCAATGAGATAATGGCTCCTGAAACACCTCAACAACTGTTACGATTTTCTTGCTAGCTCCTTGTATCTTCCTTGTTTCTATTCTTTCTCTTCATCGTGCCGGCCCTCTTACCTTCTCTGAGCACTTCGACCACTTTCTGTTTATTTTTGGTTCTCTTTCCTGTGTCATCTGAGTCATATCAGATTATTTCCCTTAGTTACTATTCATACCTGGTACCTGCTGTGCTTTGATAGTTGCAGCTTACTTCATCCTTCCACATTGTTCCATAGACTTTGATGCTGACTCATCTCAGTCTATATATACTGTTACCACCATATGTACTTTCTTTACTCCTGTTCTGCACAATACAACGCAGTCTCTGGTCGCTCCTCTAGTCCTCAGTTCCTTCTGAGTCTAAAGCCCCTGGTCCCCTTAGACCCAAGTCTTCCCTTGTTCTCCTAGGTAGTCAGGATGCTGTGACCTCCTTGTGAGAGTCCGCCTTGCTACAGGGTGCTTGAACGACATGAGAGTGCATTCAGTGTAACAAAAGAACAAGAGTCTCCCTTGCCCCTCCTCTCTAGGAGCAGGGCCACCCTAGCACAACATCTCACCCCCGACGAAACCTTCAACCTCCCTCAGACTCTGAGCTGGAGGATACACCCCAGCACACCTCGACTCCTTGGACCAACCCCTTTGCATCCTTAGCCCCCCAGTCCTCTGTACCCTCTCCCAGGAGAATCACCGGGTCGTCTTTGACCAACCCTGTTCATCAACAACTTACACAGTCCCTAGCTCTCTCTCAGCTAAGTCTGGGACCTCCGTCACCTCGACCACTCACCCCAGCACTGGCAAATACCCCTCCAGCATTGGTCCTCACCCTCCCAACACCTCCAGTCACCACCTTTGCGACCCAAGCACCCTCAGCACCCCCCATCGCCCCAGTACCATCCCCAGCACTCCCTATACCAATGGCAACAACCCAACCTGAACTCAAGGCCACTCTTCCCTTGGACTTTTCTGGGGAACCAAGTGAGTCCATTCAATGGATTAAGGCTATGAAGGCCTACTTCCAGATAAACCCCACCCAATACACCTCCGATGAAGCCAAGATTATGACCACCCTCAACCAAATGAGTAAAGGAAGGGGTGTGTCTTTCTCTGAGATGTGGTACGACTGCATGGCTGATCAAACCATCCCCTCCACAGAGAAAACCTTTGAGAAACTTGCTGCAAACTTCAAATCTACATTCTTCCCTTTCGACATCAAGACCACCGCCCGACTCGAACTCTCTTCCCTTTGACAAAGGCCATCTAAAACAGACGATGGCTTCTAGAAGTACATCACTGACTTCCAGAACCTAGCTGCAAAAGCAGGAATCTCAGATGATGCAACCCTCATCCACATGATCTCTGGAGGACTAGACCATCACATCACCACCCTCATCCTTTCGATGTCCACTGTCCCAACCACCATCAATGGATGGATCAAAAAGGCTAAGACTTTCCATGCTCAGGTTACACGTATCAATGCCTTGAAAAAAGGCAATCACCAGTTGTCCTTCTTCTCTCCCTCTTGCACCACTAGTACTACCCCCTTGGATCTGAATGCCATGGACGTTGACACCCTCCGAGTAGGGAAGCTCACTCCAGAGGAATGGGCCCAATGTTTCAGAGAAGGTCACTGTCTCTGCTGTAGAAAAAAAGGACACAATGCTGGAAAATGCACCACTTTCACTAACCCTCTCAAACCCCCTCACCTTTGTGAACCCGTCACCATCGCCACCACCACCACTAATACTCGAACTGTTACCCCTGCTCCCTCCTCCACTCTTGAGACCTACATGTCTCAACTTTGTTCCACAGGAAAGGAAGAGGGGGAAATTCTCCAAACACTTAAGCTCTGCTTCGAACCAGGAGAAATGCAGATAGATAGCCTCACTCCGGATTTTTGAATAGGGAAGCCACCTTGACGTCATCCTTCCCTCATGTACTAGTAGGCAAATCCAATGAAAGAACCATTCGTATCCCCGTCCGCCTACAGTCCAACTCCCAAACCGTCGACACAGTAGCTCTCATTGACAGTGGAGCTACTGGAAACTTCATTGACTCCAGTCTCATGCCATCCCTTCGATCTGGCATTCGCCAGATGGCCCAACTCCTCACCGCCACCAATGTGGATGGAACCCCCAACCAAAAGGGAACCATCAAATTCACCATCTCTGCCAAAGCTCTCTTCCCCTCATACTCCAAGGATATTAAATTCATGGTAACCTCACTTGGAAACAAGAAAGTCATCCTAGGAACCTCCTGGTTGACCAAACAGAACCCTGACATCGACTGAGTCACCAAAATGGTCACTATTCACCCTCCAACTCCCCACTCCCTCAACAGAATCACCCTCTCCACCCAACTCGCACAACAAGAAGCCCCCAAGGAACAGGAAATCCCAGAATGGTGTAAGGAATATTCTGACGTCTTCTCCAAAAAGATGTT
The DNA here is from genome assembly GCA_038094175.1 of Boletellus aff. lepidospora. NCBI lineage: Eukaryota > Fungi > Basidiomycota > Agaricomycetes > Boletales > Boletaceae > Boletellus > Boletellus aff. lepidospora. The sequence continues at coordinate 3,884 of JBBPTT010000989.1, forward strand.
CAGCATTCTCCCTCCTCATCAACCTTATGACCACATGATTGAGCTAAAACCATTGTTTGTCCCAAAGATAGCCAAAGTATACCCCCTCAACCCCACGGAGAAAGAGGCCTGTAAAGCCTTCATCAAAGAAAACCTCACAACTGGTCGAATTGTTCCCTCCAAATCCCCTCAAGCCTTGCCGTTCTTCTTCGTCCCAAAAAAAGACGGCACCCTTCGCCCATGCCAGGACTATCATTACCTTAACGAATTTACCATTCGAAATGCTTATCCTCTCCCCCTCATCTCAGACCTCATTGATGATATGAAGGAATCCACCATCTTCACCAAGCTTGACATTCAATGGGGATACAACAACATTCGACTCTGAGAAGAAGATCAGTGGAAAGCTGCCTTTATCACCCCCCTCAGGCTTTTTGAACCAACGGTCATGTTTTTTGGATTTAACAACACTCCTCCCACTTTCCAAAGCTTTATGAATCATATATTTGCTGATATTCTCACCGAAGGTTGGCTAAAGATTTACATGGACGATATCGGCATACATACAAAGGACGACATCAACCTCCACCACCAACATACTCTTTGAGTTTTTCAAAGACTCTGGGATCACAACCTCTCACTCAAACTCTCTAAATGTTCCTTCGACACCCTGAAAATGGAATACCTTGGAATGATCATTGGCCAAGGACAGATCGAAATGGATCTGGTCAAGCTGATGGCTATTGCTGATTGGAAACCTCCCACCTCGGTTAAAGGAATTCATAGCTTCCTTGGATTTGCTAATTTCTATAGAAAGTTCATCCCCAATTTCTCTAATATCATTGCCCCTCTTGTCCTCCTCACCAAAAAAGACAAACCCTGGCTTTGGACTTCACTCCAGGATAAAGCCTTCTCCACCCTCAAGTCTTCCTTCTCTTCCACTCCTGTCTTATTGCTTCCTGATCCATCTAGGCCATTCTCCCTAATGACAGATGCTTCTCTCCTCGCTGCTGGGGCTGTCCTCCTCCAGGCTGACGTTAATGGTGACCTCCATCCTTGCGCCTATTTCTCTAAGACCTTTAGTCCTGCTGAACAAAATTATGACATTTATGATAGAGAACTCTTAGCAGTTATTCTTGCTCTGCAAGAATGGCAACATTACCTCCTTGGCACCCCTCACTCCATGACCATCCTCACTGATCACAAGAACCTCTCCTATCTCAAAGACCCTCGAAAACTTTCCCATCAACAAGCTCGCTGGTCCCTATTCCTTCAAGACTTCTACATTACCTGGAAGGTCACTCCCAGCACACAAATGGGACCAGCTGATGCTCTCTCATGATGGGATTCTATGGACACCTCCCTTGACAATATTGCTCCCATCCTCCTGGAACCCACCATTATTGCAGCCTTTGACCTTGTGCTGGCTGACAAAATCTCTGCCTCCTCCCCTTCATATCCCTTGGTCCTCAGAGCGGTTAATGCTCTCAGAGACAGTTCCCCTCTGTTCCCTCGATCCTCCCTCTCTGACTGGTCCCTACATGATGGGAAACTATACTTCAAGGATCGCCTCTATGTCCCTCCAGACGCTCACTCTGATCTCCTCCACTCTCTCCACTCCTCCCCCACCTCAGGTCACGCTGGACAGTTTTGCACCAAAGTCTTAGTGGAGTGGGACTATTGGTGGCCTGGCCTCGCCACCTTTGTCAAGAACTTCGTCACCAGCTGTGCCCTCTGCCAACAATCTAAAGTCAACACCCACCCCACCATCCCCCCGCTTAATCCTATCCCTTCAACCTCTGCCCTCCCCTTTAAACAGATCTCTGTTGACCTCATCACTGATCTCCCCTTATCCTCAGGTTTCGATTCTGTCATGGTCGTGGTCAACCATGGCCTTACAAAGGGGGTAATTCTACTTCCTTGTCTCAAAACCATTGATGCAGCTGGTGTTGCTAAATTATTTTTTGACAATGTGTTCAAATGGTTTGGTTTACATGACTCCATCATCTCTGACAGAGGCCCACAATTTGCCTCTGCATTCACCCAAGAATTAGCCAGACTCCTCCAATATGATGTCCAACTCTCCATCGCATACCATCCTCAGATGGATGGCCAAACTGAAAGAACCAATCAGGAATTAGAAACGTATCTCCGTATCTTCTGTGCTAATAATCCTCTCGAATGGACTAATTACCTAACAACCACAGAGTTCCACCACAACTCCATCCCACACAGCTCCACCTGGAAATCACCATTCTCCCTCCTCCTGGGCTACGAACCTCGAGCCTACCTGGCTCTAGGCAAAACTTTCCTCCCCGCTCTCACTGATCACCTCTCCTCCCTAGCCAAGGCCAGAGAAGAAGCTCTCACTGCCCATGACTCCGCCCACCTTGCCATGACTCGACACACCACTCATTCTTTTGTCCCCTGGAAAGTAGGAGATAAGGTTTGGCTTGAGGCCACTAATCTCCATATCCCTTACCCATCCAGGAAACTCATGCCCAAACAGCATGGACCCTTCGAGATCTCTCAGGTCCTATCACCGCTCACATACCGACTCCACCTCCCACCCACATGGAAAATCCATGATGTTCTCCATGCTTCCCTTCTATCCCTGTTTAAACAGACTGATGCACATGGTCCATCATTTTCTAGACCACCACCCACGCTGATTGCTGATGAAGAGGAATACGAAGTCAAGGCACTCCTCACACACTGGGGATCCCCTGGCTGCTACAAATACCTAACTGCATGGAAAGGTTATGGCTCATCAGAAAATACCTGGGAACCTGAAAGCAATCTCCATCACACCCCCCTCATTTTATCTAAATATAAAAAAGACCATCACTTACATTAACCTCAAAAAAAAAAAAAGTATCTAGTCCTTCATCCTTTCATCCCCCTCCTCTCAGTCCTCATCTTTGTCTCCCTCCTCATTGCCTTCTTCACCCTTTATTGGTTTTATACTTAACATGTCCATTCCCACCTCCCCACAACCGTCCCCTTCTTCTTCCATCTCCACTGCCTCCGTTCGTTGTGCCACCCTTCAAAACACACTTGTTCAGCCTACATATCTTCCCCACCTCACCGCCCACACCCTTTACTCTGCCATTCTCTTAGAACCTCCCTTAGTCCTCACCCTAGAAGCTCTCCCCCTCTATGTCGAGGACAAGATTTCTCAGGAATTAGTATGCCTTTTCCATGATACCACCCACGCTCAAACCCTTCACTTCCATGCTGCACCCGTTGATTGCCCCACTGGATATGGCCTCCCCCTCAGACTAGCTATCAATCATCTCCCTGAACATATTCTGTCCATCCTCCATTTGCACAGTTTCCATGTTTTCATTTCTCAACTACCATTGAATCTTGTTTACCCTTTGTTTAGTACCATTTTCATTAGTCTACCTGTTTTCGATTGGGATGCTTATGTGTCTTGTATTCTTTCGTCCTCCAACCTCATGCTTGGATCCCAGTGAACATCCCCTGATGGCTCTTCCCCCATCGCCCTCCCCATACTCCTGAGCCAACCATCCTCTGCTCGCACTGCCACCTCATCCCCTGAGACAACACTCATTGAATCACAACCACCCCCATCTGTCTCTGCTGACGAAGTCAACGAAATAGTCCATATCTCCCCCCCTCAGTTGTATGTCATCACCCTTCCTAATGGCAACACTGTCCTCTCCTCTCCCACTCATGTCTTACCTCGACCCTTTCATCCCACTCCTGTGACCCCCACCACCAGGTGCTTCCATTGTTGTGAATTGGGACATTACATCGAAAATTGCTCTGGATACGTGTGCCCTAACTGCCACAACCTCGCTCCAGGCCATCATTGGAGAGAGTGTCTCACCAGCCAATGTGATGTATGTCTACACTGGGGACATAGCGCTCAAGCCTGCCCAACTTGCATCTGCTCCGGTTGTAATCAATCTGGACATGTCTTTGATGATTGTCCATTTGAACATCTCTCTCTTGCTCAGTCTACCAGTCTTTTTGAAGGAATGCCATCTGCTATGGATTGAACCTGGGGTTCAATTGTACGAAGGGGGTAATGTTACGATTTTCTCACTAGCCCCTTGTATCTTCCTTGTTTCTATTCTTTCTCTTCATCGTGCCGGCCCTCTTACCTTCTCTGAGCACTTCAACCACTTTCTGTTTATTTTTGGTTTGCTTTCCTGTGTCATCTGAGTCATATCGGATTATTTCCCTTAGTTACTATTTGTACCTGGTACCTGCTGTGCTTTGATAGTTGCAGCTTACTTCATCCTTCCACATTGTTCCATAGACTTTGATGCTGACTCATCTCAGTCTATATATACCGTTACCACCATATGTACTTTCTTTACTCTTGTTCTGTGCAATACAATGCAGTCACTGGTTGTTACGCTGAACGCACACTTGTGTCGTTACAGCAACCTGTGGATGAGGTGGACGCTTGCTAAGAGGTCAACAGCGTCTCAATCCACCTAGGAGAGTGAAGAGAATCCTGAACAAGGTAAAACACAGGGACTAGGACTCAGAGAAAGTCTGAGGACTCAAGAGACACGAAGTGCGCATTGTATTGCGTAGAGCAAGAGTGGGGACTATGGTACAGGCGGCTGAGGTATATATAGAGCTATGGAACTCTATGGAAGGTGATGGAAGCAGGGGCATGAGCCATTGTGGGAGAAATGGCTAAGGAGAGCACAGTCCATGGGAAGACTAGGTAAGGAGACATGCATCCCTTCAGAGGATGTGAAGAAGAGAGGATGTAGGGCCAAAGACAAAGAGGAAGTGAATAGGCACATATGAGTAGGTGAAACGAGACGTATACTGCCTGGTGGTCGAAGAGAAAAGGAGGATACAGTGAGAGAGGAAGAAAACTGTAATATTACCCCTTTCGCACACTTGAACCCCTGGTTCAAGATGTCTCAGATGGTCGTCCTCCAAACAAGCTGGAAGCCTGTGCAAAAGTGAAATGTTCAAATGGACAGTCCTCTCTGACATGTCCAGATCTATCACAAGTCGCGCATCGTCGTTCAGGACAGAATCGAGGTCCATGTCCCCATCAATGACAGAAATCGCACTGATTAGTGAGGCACTGTCGAGGAAGATGACCTGGGGCCCGAGCATGACAGTGGGAGCAGGCGTAGAGGGGGCAGTCTTCGAGGTAATGGCCCAGTCGATGGCAATGAAAACAAGTGGAAGTGGAGGTGGCTGGGTGGCGGATAAGAGGGGATTCGATGATGCAAGTAGGAGCTGATAAGACCATCCTGCCATCGGGTAGATGGAAAACATGTGATCGATTTCGGGCTCGAACAGTCTCGTCTACCTCCGAGGGGGAGTCCGACAGAGAGGACATTAATTCATGAAGGTTGACGAGAGTAGGAGAGGTAGAGTGAGCAGGAGAAGGAGGGGGAGAGGAGATGCGTTCAATGAGAGGTAGCCTGACTGGAATAGGAGCTTGGGAGACCAGAGAGGCTTCAGAGGACGAGGTGTGAGGGGGGCGAGAGAGGGAACAAACTTGTTCTACATAAAGATCTCGTTCGGCAGTGGGAAGAGAACAGAAAATACAATGGAAGGTAGGAAATATAACTTGAGGAGGGATCTGGGAAACGAATACATGAAAGCCATGGAGGTGGAGGACAGAGAGAACATGCTCAGAAAGGCGATTGATATTGAGGCGAAGGGGGAGACCAAATTCAGAAGGGAGATCCAAAGGTACAGCACAAAAGTGTAAAGATTGAACTCGAGAGACATTGAAAAACAGGCGTACGAGTTCCTGGGATATCTCATCCTCCTCATACAGGGGAAGTCTCTCAATGACAGAGACGAGGGTAGGGTCAGCTAAAATAGCTGCATAGAGGGTATGGGCTGCATGTCTGGGCAGGTAAGTGGGTTGGACCACTACCGAGTGTAGGGGAGAGTTCCTGTGAGAGGAGGAGGAGGATGAAGAGTGGGTGGACATGTTGGAATGAAAGACTGCACCGAGAGGGGGTGTTTACTTGGGGACGAGGGTCCAGTACAGTGTGAAGAAGGTAGCAGTCAGGAGGATGAAAGTGAGGGCTGATATGAGAGGGAAGAAGTGATGGGCAAGCTCAGGCATGCACAAGGGAGGGCGAGAGCATAAGTGGAATCACAAGTGGTGAGCTTTTTTGTAATGAGTCAGCAAGTCCTGTGCATGACGGAGATTACCCTCGGGTTCCCAAGTATTCTCCAAGGGGCTGTAACCCTTCCATGTGGTCAGGTACCTGTGGCGGCCAGGAGGGCCCTTGTGTGCAAGAATAGCTTCGACTTCATATTCCTCTTCATTGTCTATGATGTCTGGTGGGGGTCTGACAAAAGAGGGACCATAGGCTTTGGTTTGTTTGAACGAAGAGAGGAGGGTAGCATGGAAGACATCATGTATCTTCCAAGTGGAGGGCAAGCGAAGGCGATAGGTGAGTGGAGATAGGACCTGAGAGATCTCAAAGGGACTGTGTCTCTTGGGAGCAAGTTTCCTGGAGGGGTATGGTATGCGGAGATTGGTGGCTTCCAGCCAAACCTTATCTCCTACTTTCCAGGGGGAGAATGAACGAGTGGAGTGACGAGTCATTGCCAATCTGGCAGACTCATGAGCAGCTAGGGCTTCCTCTCTAGCTTGGGAAAGGGAGGACAGGCGATCAGAGAGGGCAGGGAGGAACGTCTTTCCAAGGGCCGGGTAGGAACGAGGTTCATAGCCCAAAAGGAGAGAGAATGGCGATGTCTTGGTGGAGCTATGGGGGACCGAATTGTGCTGGAACTCTGCCATTGTCAGGAACTCAGACCAGGCACTCAGGTTGTTAGAGCAAAAGATGCGAAGGTAAGTCTCGAGTTCCTGGTTGGTTCGCTCAGTTTGGCCATCAGTTTGGGGGTGATAGGCAGTGGAGAGGCGAGTGTCATACTGGAGAAGTCTGGCTAGTTCATGAGCGAAGGCAGAGGCAAACTGGAGGCCCCTGTCAGAGATGATGGAGTCATGTAGTCCAAATCGTTTGAACACATTATCGAAAAAGAGCTTGGCTACTCCAGCGGCATCAATGGTCTTGTTACAGGGAAGGAGAATTACCCCCTTTGTAAGCCCATGGTCAACCACGACCATGACAGAGTTGAAGCCTGAAGAAGGAGGAAGGTCGGTGATCAGGTCAACAGAGAGCTGTTTGAAGGGTAAAGGAGAGGAAGAGGGAATGGGGAGGACTGGGGGAACAGTGGGGTGTGTGTTGACCTTGGATTGCTGGCAGATCGCACAACCAGCAACAAAGTTCCTGACAAAAGTGGCAAGGCCTGGCCACCAGAAGTCTCGCTCAACGAGGGCTGTGGTGCGAAACTGGCCAGTGTGGCCGGAGGTGTGCGAGGAGTGTAAGGAGTGTAAGAGGGAGGAGTGAGCATCGGGAGGAACATATAGGCGATCTCGAAAGTAGAGCTTTCCATCATTTAGAGACCAGTCAGAGAGAGAGGAATGAGGGAATAGGGGAGACCCATCCTGAAGGGCATTCACTGCTCTTAAGACAAGGGGGTCTGAAGTGGAGGAGGTCTGGATGTGCTTGGTGAGGGAGAGGTCGAAAGCAGAGATGATGGCAGGTTCTGGGACAATGGGAGCTATGTTGTCAGAAGAGGTGTCGACTGAGTCCTTTTGAGAGAGGGCATCTGCAGGTCCCATCTGAGTCCCTGGAGTGATCTTCCAGAGGATGTCAAAGTCCTGTAGGAAGAGAGACCAGCGTGCTTGTTGACAAGACAATTTGTGAAGATCTTTCAGGTAAGAGAGGTTCCAATGATCAGTGATGATGGAGACTGAGTGGGGTGTGCCAAGGAGGTAATGGTGCCATTCCTGTAATGCCAGAATGACTGCTAAAAGTTCCCAGTCATAGATGTCATAATTGCGCTCAGCAGGGTTGAAGGTCTTTGAAAAATAAGTGCAGGGATGAAGGTCTCCATTGACATCCTCCTAGAGAAGGATGGCTCCAGCAGCTAGAAGAGATGCATCAGTCATGAGGGTAAAAGGTTTGGAGGGATCAGGGAGCGAGAGAACTGGGGCAGAGGAGAAAGAGGATTTGAGAGTGGAAAATGCTCAGTCCTGCAAGGCAGTCCAGAGCCAGGGTTCATTTTTTCGAGTGAGGAGGACAAGGGGAGCAACCACATTAGAGAAGTTTGGGATAAATTTGCGATAGAAGTTAGCAAAACCCAGGAAGCTTCGAATTCCTTTGACAGAGGTGGGGGGTTTCCATTCCTTGATGGCAGAGAGTTTGACTGGGTCCATCTCGACAACTCCCTGACCAATGATCATTCCCAGGTACTCCATCTTAGGGGTATCAAAGGAGCATTTTGAGATCTTTAAAGATAATCCATGCTCTCTGAGGTGTTGGAAGACCCAAAGGGTACGTTCATGGTGTAAAGAAAGGTCATCCTTAGTGTGAATACTGATGTCATCCATGTAAATTTTCAGCCACCCCTCCATGAGGATATCTGCAAAGATATGGTTCATGAAGCTTTGGAAGGTGGGGGGGGCGTTGTTAAACCAAAAAAACATGACAGTGGGTTCAAATAGTCCAAGGGGGGTGATGAAGGCCACTTTCCATTGATCCTCCTGGATGCGAACATTGTTGTATCCCCAACGAATGTCCAGCTTGGTGAAGATTGTGGACTCCTTCATATCATCAATGAGATCAGAGATAAGAGGTAGAGGATAGGCATTGCGAATGGTATGCTCATTCAGGTAATGATAGTCCTGGCATGGGCAAAGAGTTCCATCTTTCTTAGGTACAAAGAAGAAAGGAGAGGCCTGGGGCGATTTTGAAGGGACGATCCTGCCAGTTTTCAGGTTTTCCTCCACAAATGCCTTGCAAGCCTCTTTCTCAGCAGGGTTGAGAGGGTAGACCTTCACAATCTTGAGAACGAAAGAGGGTTTCAAGTCAATGATGTGATCATAGGGTCAATGAGGGGGAAGGGTATTGAATGTCTTTTCTGAGAAGACATCCGTGTAATCTTGGCACCAGCCAGGAATCTCCTGATCTTTAGGAGCTTCCTGTTGGGCAAGCTGGGTGGAGAGCATTATTTTGTTGACAGAGTGAGGAGGGATGGGTGGAATGGTGACAGTTTTTGAGACCCAGTCGATGCTAGGGTTCCACTTTCTGAGCCAGGAGGTCCCAAGGATGATCTGGTTCTTTCCTAGCAAGGTTACCATAAACTTTACATTATCAGAGAACGAGGGGAAGAGAGCTTTGGCAGAGATGGTATATTTGATGGTCCCTTTGTGATTCTGGGTTCCATCAACATTAGTGGCAGTGAGGGGTTGGGGAAGGGGTCGTATTCCTGAGCGAAGACAAGGGACCAGACTTGCATCAATGAAATTTCCAGTGGCTCCACAGTCCACAAGGGCAATAGTGTTGACAATTTGAGAGTTTACTTGTAGGTGAACAGGGAGGCACACAGTTCGTTCATTTGGTAGTCCTACAAGTACATGAGGGAAGTGAGACATTGAGGCAGCTTCTCTATTCAAAAATCCTGGGCATCTAAAGTAGCAATGGCTTCTCCCTCATTCTCCTCGAAGCATAGCTTGAGGGTTTGAAGGATTTCTCCTTCTTCTTTTCCCAAGGAACGTAGCTGGGCCATATAAGACTCGAGGGCAGAGGACTTGGGGGTAGTGGAGGTGGTTGCAGATGGCAGGGTCGAGGTAGAGGTGGCTTGGATGTGTTGGGTGTGAGGTTTGGAGGTGGAGAAGGCTTTGCATTGGAGGGCATTGTGACCCAGTTTCCTGCAGCGAAAACAGTGTCCTTCCTTGATACATTTAGCCCGTTCTACTGGAGTAAGCTTGGACACCTTGAGGGCGTCCACATCCATGGCATTTGGGTCCTGTTACGTTTTACCCTACTCCTTTCTTATCTCGCCCCTTTTTCTCCTTTGTCTATGCTTACCTTGCCTCTTTGACTCATTGGCCGATGACTTGTACAGCTTTACTAAGCATCTGGCTGTGTATTACTTAACCATTCTTCTCTTTCCTGTTCCACAGCCTTCTGGCTGTGCTTCTCTAGAACATTCTTCTTTCCTGTTCCACAGCCTTCGGCTGTGTTCCTTTGACTCATCTTTATTCCTATGCATTCCATAGCCTTCCAT
>JBBPTT010000990.1:0-13960 GCA_038094175.1 Boletellus aff. lepidospora
GGGGGGAAAAGAAAGGGGGGGGAGAGGTACGGGATCGACGGGGACGTACCAATCATGGCTGTTGGCGGTGATGACGCCGGGAGGGGGGGGTGGCCCTGTCGCACCGCCCGAGTTGGCGAGCGCGACCCGGACGGCGTTCGCAAGCACGTTGCCCGGGTTGGTCCCCCGCGCCCGAACGACGTCCGTCCGTCGAGCGGCGAGCGGCGTGTCGACCGTATCTGCGATGCGCGTCTGGGGTGAGGTCAGGATGTCGTGCCTGCCCGTCGTCGTCGTCGTCGTCGTCGTCGTCGTTGGGGGGGGATGCTCCACAGACATGATATCGCGCATCTGGGTACACTGTCGGTGTGAAAAAAAAGCGTTTTTCTGAGCTTCGCCATCGTCGCTCGCGGCGAGGCACTCCACACTCCTTACTTGAACGTCCGCGCAGGCGTTCGTGCGAGGTGGCTCTTGGATGTCGCTGAAGCGCTCAAGGTCGGTGCCCGACTCGACGAGTCGGGTGTGCCCCCTCGTGGGCGGGCAGTCGCGCTCACGCTCGGATCGTAGACAACCACATCGTCGTCGTGGCCTCCAAGGATGAGATCGATATCGGCGTGACACTGCCGGGTGACGCATGTGTGTCAGCGCGATGACCGTGTCGACATGGTGTATTGCGCGGAGCGTGCTGGAAACTCGGCGCGCTACAGATATGGGAGCGGGGATGATGCCATCAGGGGGTGGTGCTGACCGTTGGATGGCCGGTTGCTGCGCAGATGACCACGTCAGCACGAAAGGGGCGAAGAGAGCAAAGAAACCGGATGGATGACCGTGCGACGAACGTTCCTGCGAGACCAAAGAAACCGATTTGTACCCCCTTCTTTTCGAACACGATTTCGAACATGAGATGCTCTTTGCCAGCCGGCAACGGGCGTGCACTGCATTCGCAAGCAACCAGGCAAAGGTACAGTCTCGAGGGACTGGCCAATATGTCCTCACCGAAGTCAAAGTCATTTCTTCGAGCAAGAAAGTGTTCCCAGAGAGATGGACATTTCAGCGCATAGCTGTGGTGGCTCCGAGACTGACCGTGGTTTCCGTAGAAACTTGAAGCGACGTCGACGAGAAGATGGCTGAGTTTTGAGGCTGGCATGTGCTCACCTTTCATCAAGCACTCTCGAGCGACGGACTAAACGCGTCCCCACTGAATACGGTGATGGGCCCATCTGCTTCGGGGGCGTCCTTGGCTTTGTGAGATATGCGCGAAAGTCGCCCGAGGGCGGTTGACTGGGTGATATGACTCGTGATCGGTTTGCGCATGTTGAAGTCGCTGTCGGCCTTGCGCAGTGATCCTTACGCACGACGTCGTTGACGTGTAACAAGGACAGTTCGTTATACGATTGACCGTCCATTATTCAAGAACCCGCAGCACGTTTATCGAGAGCGTGTCGACCGAGTTGCTCGCAGAGGTCAGTGGATCGTATTCATTTTTGAGTGCCGCGCTAGAATTTTGGTGGTGAGTCGTACGAGAGACATATAGGCCAAGTAGCAGGTGATACCATAGCAATCCTGCCTGACCCACAAATGCAAAAGTTCGACATGCTACTTCATGTAGTTGTCAAGAGACAGACATGCGGAGACATTCTAAAACGAGATATGTCGCCGGGGTTCGCTGTGGGAATTTTCACTTGTAAAACTTCAATGTTCCCTCTGGACACGATTCGCTCTTGCATCAAGCCAACGGTTGATACTCGACTCGCCAACGCGTGGGCCTTGCGATCAAAGGTTCGCTCACCCTCCGGCCCTTGGGTCCTCGCATCTTCCCTTTTTGTGGGGCTACAGGAAATATGTATCACACAGGCAGCGGCCCTCTGAGATTGCAGGCACCCTCTCTGCGGACACGTATCGCAATCCCGCCCCCCACCGGCTCTACTGCACTTGCTCCACGCCTTCAACTTCGATCTTTGTCTTCCTCGACGGCAGTTTACTCAAAGCGACCATCCCTGGCCAAATGGAACAAACCAAAGGTGGCCAGAAGCTTTAGCACAGCCTCGTCGTCGACACGAGAGCAGTATGATGGTATGTCTCGCGATATATACTGTTCGTCTCGCACACAGACCTAACGTTGTGTCGAGTCTGCGTCATTGGGGGCGGTCACGCAGGTTGCGAGGCTGCCACTGGTGCCGCACGAGCTGGAGCCCGAACGTTACTGATCACGCAAAAGTTGGACACGATCGGAGAGCTCTCGTGTAACCCATCCATCGGCGGCGTCGGAAAAGGCACGCTCGTGAGAGAGGTGGACGCGTTGGACGGCGTCATGGGCAAGGTCACAGGTCAGGACCGTCGCTTTGTCGCCCCATCGATCTGTCTCGAGAATTACCCTCCTCAGACAAGGCGGGAATACAGTTCCACATGTTGAACAGATCCAAGGGGTCGGCAGTCTGGGTATGTCCATGAACGCGCACATCGGTCCCTCGGGTTGTTACGGTCGAACTTCTAGGGTCCCCGGGCGCAGGTGGATCGCAAGTTGTACAAGCGCAACATGCAAGACATCATATTCGACTATCACAACCTAGATGTTCGTGCTGCTAGCGTGTCTGATCTTGTTTTCGACCATCGGGCTACCGCGTCAAGCTCCGGCAGCACGGTCTGGGGCACAGTGACGGGCGTTCGACTAGGTAAATGACAGGCGTGCCTGTGTAGAAGCGTTCGCTCATGGCGCACATCATAGAGACTGGCGACATGATCCCGTGTTCTCAGGTCGTCATCTGTACTGGGACGTTCCTCTCTGGAGAGATACACATTGGTGCGTGTCCTGATCAGTAATGTATTTCAGGTGTCCATGCTACCTCAGGAATGAAACGTTTTCCTGCTGGACGCATCAATGAAGCGCCGGCCGTTGGCCTATCTGCCTCATTGCGTGCGGCTGGCTTCCAACTTGGACGATTGCAAACTGGCACTCCTGCACGGCTGGACAAAAGGACCATCGATTTTAGCCGGCTAGAGAGACAGGACGGCGACAGCATGCCACATCCATTCTCGTTTCTGAACCACAAAGTGGACAACGAAGTATGGTCACTCTCGGTTGCACCGCGACCCGAGGTTTTGACGTCCGTCTCTACTACTAGCATAACCAGATTGCGTGTTATGCAACCCATACCACCCCCGAAACTCACAAGCTTATCAAGGAGGGTATGCATTTGAGCGTCCACATCCAGGAAACAAGGAAAGGTAGATGCTCACTCACCGAATATTTTGGTTCTCTGATCGCATATTGTCAGGCCCGCGTTATTGTCCTTCTCTTGAGGCCAAGGTCACTCGGTTTGGACAAAAGAGTAGCCATAGAGTTTGGTTAGAACCCGAGGGGTATGATTCTGGTCAGCACGGTTTTGTGAGAAACAGGATCCTGCGCTCACCCCGCCGTAGATCTGGTATATCCCAACGGGTTGTCGTGTTCTATGCCTGAAGAGCTGCAAGAACCCATGATGCGCACAGTTCCGGGGTTAGAAAACGTCCGTATGGTCAAACCTGCGTATGGGGTCGAATATGACCACGTTGATCCTCGAGAGCTTCATCGTGAGTCTCGATTTTGTCCTCGATTCCGACGTTTCTCTCATGCAACCTACAGCATCGCTCGAGACCAAGAGGATCAAGGTAGGTTGATCATGTTCTTTTCGACGAGTGTCTGAAGCTCTCTACAGGGGCTCTTCCTAGCCGGACAGATCAATGGTACAACGGGGTACGAGGAAGCTGCAGCGCAGGGTTGTGTTGCAGGCATTAACGCCGGATTAGCTGCACGAAATAAACCCCCGCTTTGCATCTCTCGAGCAGATGGATACGTGGGTGTCATGATTGACGATCTCGTGACCAAGGGGGCAGAGGAGCCATGTAAGAAAGCTTTCCACCCTTGGTGACGCACACCGCTCATGTTGAACCACAGATCGGATGTTCACTTCTCGTTCCGAATATCGCATGACACTTCGATGCGACAATGCAGATGCGAGACTAACGGAGATAGGTAGCGTGATTTTCTTTCGCGAGTGGTTAATGTGATCCCGATTGAATTTCTGCAGGGCATTCGGCGGGTTTGATATCAGCGGAGCGCTGGACAAAATATCTGAGCGACCGCGACGTAATTCAACGTGGGACTGAACTACTCAAGTCGGTCGTCATGAGTCCTCAGGTCTGGGTTACTTGCCCCTGCGGGATCTAGTGTCTGACGAAAGCCATAGAATTGGCAAAAGTACGGCGTCGCCGTAACCAAAGACGGCGTTATGAGGAGGTAAGTGTGTATGTGTGGCATCTGGACCCAATTTAACCGCTTCTGGCAGTGCGTTTGACGTGCTGAGCTATCCCTCAGTGACGTTTGACGGTCTTGTGAACAGTGGAGCGGTCCCAGGCTTCCCGGACTTGGAGCCACACATCAAATCTCGTATCATCACCGATGGTGAGTCGAAGCCCGTGCGTGTACGTGGTGGTGGCTGACTTGCAACCGCAGCAACGTATGCACCGCACCTCATTCGTCAGCGCGCGGATGTGGAGGCATTCTATGCGGACGAGTCCCTCCTGCTCGACCCCAACATGGATTACACGCAAGTTAGAGGCCTGAGCGAGGAAGTGAGGGAGAGGCTACAGCGATTTCGACCCACGACGCTGGTCAGAACTTGATCCCTTTCTCTGTCCGATCATCCATCCTGATCGATTGGGGAAACTGCAGGGTGCGGCGAAGCGCATGGAAGGCATGACGCCCACATCCGCGGTCCATCTACTGAAACACGCACGCCGGACATGGCATGCGCGCAAATAGCACGGCGCTGACCACCAAACTGGGTCACGCAGTTCTGTGTCCGTGGTGTCTAGCTCCTGAGGGTCTGATGCCACCCGCCGGACGGCTCTGTTGTGTTTGCTGTGTCGCCACCTGGAGGAGCCATTGCTCATTTGTCGAGATAGTTGTGTATCTTCTTGTGCAAATGTACCCCATGTCTGTTGGTTTTTTATGTCTCACTGAGTTCAAGTCTTTTCCATGGTCTGCAAAAATTGATGTCTTGTGTTATGCCTGCATGGAGTTTTTGGTAAACAGTTGAACTAAATGTTGTCAAGCATGCACTCAAGGTGTGGTGCAAGGATATTGTTATGCTGAACACACACCAAGTGTTGTATCAGCAACCTGTAGCTGGGCAGACTCTCATGAAGAGGTCTCAGCATCCAGACTACCTAGGAGATCGAAGGGGACAAGGACTCGAGGGGTATTCAAGGGTTGAGGGTTCAATGAGGCAAGGCACTCGAGGAACACTTGAGGACTTAGGAGACTGGGACTAGGGCAGAGGGCTTAGGAACACCGAGATGAAGGACTACTAGCAAAGCTAGTGGACTGAGGATGCGGCAAAGGAACTGTGAGCACAGCTCATGGACTGAGGCTGAGGATTGACACAAGGTACGTGTGTTACTGCACAGATCAAGAGTGAGGGATAAGGTACTAAGGCTAAGGTATATATAGTGTATGCTGAGTAAGCGAAGGAACACTATGGAACTAGGTGGAATGATTAAGTAAGTGGTTACCATCAGGAGTGAGTCAGAGTAAGTCATGTCCCATCAAGGGATCATGATGGTTGTAACCAAGCGACCAGATTGATGAGATCTGGTGATCAAAGTGAGGAAAGACTAAAGTGGATGAAGATAAGATAAGATAAAGGAAAATAGGGGCTTAGACTCGAGGATAACCCAGGGGACTAGGAAGATTGTAACAGATATGTAAAGCCTATGGTCTCACTATCCAAATGGTTGGCCTCACAGTCACCAGCAACTGTGTGTGGACTGCATAGAACTGGCTGAGGAGTTGAGAGTACAAAGCATTAGATATATAGTGGCTCCAAAAACTGTTACAATGTTTGCTTGTTTTGAGGTATCTGTTCTGTAGTACCTGAAGGGTGTGAGAACCCTGCATAGTGGTAGTGAGATGAAATGAAGGTGACACTCTTGGCTAGGTGCACATCCAATTATTATGTAATTTGGCCTGATAGAACCTGAGATATGGTTATTTTAAATTGGTGGCACATTGTCACAGTTTTTTCATTTTTGTGGGGAAGGTGAAATCTCACCAAACCAAAGGGAAGGCTATTTTAAATTTGCTATATAATGTGAGATACACATATAAACATTATGGGAGAGTGCTCACAGTCACTTTTTCCTGCATTTTTCCTTCATTATAGATGTTATATCCTAAAAATCTGCCAAGTCCAACTCTAGTCTTTGGACACAACTCTGTACCAGCTTTGGTGTGATCTTGTCATATGCTGTGCAGTCACTCTAATCCTCTGGTGCCATCTTTGATGGAACTCCAATGTGAACTCCTTTAGGACACATCCCCTGACCTTCAGACTCATGTGACCATTTCCTTTTATGTATTCTCTTGTACTCTGACTGGCTGTGCTATCTTGTTATCTACATTTCATAGTTTACTCAGCCTCCATTCTCTAGCACTGCAGTCTGTAGCTGTCTGACATGGGCTGTTGGTGAAGGAAGGCAAGTTTGAAGGGGATTGTGGACTGAGCTGTGATGGTGATGGAGTGATTTGATGAAGACATGGGCAGACTTGATGTCACTCATTGTTGGTGTCAGACAGAAGAAGCAAGTAAGAGAGAGAGAGGGAACTGAGGCAGGATCAAATTCGATGCAGATACATGTGCACAATGGAGTCTAAATAGTAGTCTGGGAGGAAGCCATATTGTAGCTACTGATTGAGGCCAACCTGTTACTATGCTTGCATATGAATAGAGAAAGTACAAAGCACTGGCAAGAGGAGGGGGATGAGTGGAAGTGAAGTGATGATATTGACAGCAAGTATTTGATGAGGTTGCTGCATGCATATGCAGTGTGGTCCTTATATCCACAGGAGACTTTTGAGATTGCTGCTATCCTTGGCTGTGCTTGTTATGTTGAGCAGATACTTGTATCACTCTAGCAACCTGTGAATGGGGTGGACTCTCACACAGAGGTCAACAGTATCCCAAACATTTAGGAGAACAAGGGATCTTCTTGACTGAGACGAAGAACAAAGACTGGGACTCAGAGGTGGATTCTGAGGACTCAAGAGACACAAGATACACGTTGTATTGCATAGAACAAGAGTAAGGAAAGTACATGCTGAAATAAAGGTATATATAGGCTAGATTGTGTAAGCAAGGAAGCCTATGGAATTGGAGAGAAAGATGACAAAGGGGGAAACAGCCATCAAGGCACAGGAATGGTAGTTAGGTAGATAGATCCAAAAGAATTTGGATTGAAGAAGAGTAAGAGCCAAAGATAAAGAGAATAAGTACATACAAGGAAGAGAAAAGGCCATAGGGGCCAGCACGATGAAGAGACTCGATGCAAATAAGGAAAAGGCAGGACAAAAGAGAAAAGATCATAACAGGTAGGGAATATGAAGGTTTCTTCCTTCCAGCCATACTTTGTCTCCAACCTTGAAGGGTTTATACTTGGACCAGATCCTTTCCTTTAGGTGCAGTTGGGCAGCAACATGTGCGGCTTTTGCTTCTTTTTGAGCATTATCAAGGATGGTCATGCAAGATTCAAGAGTGGGGAGGAATGTTTTTCCAATAGCTGGATAAGCTTGGGGTTCATATCCCATCATGAGAGCGAAGGGCATTTCTTTGGTGACTGAATGAGTGGCAGAATTATGAGTGAATTTGGCCATTGGAAGAAGATTGTGCCACTTAGCAGGGTTTCCATCACAAAATATCCTAAAGTAGGTTTCAAGTTCCTGGTTGATGTGTTTGGTTTTTCCATCAGTTTGTGGGTGATAGGTGGTGGAAAGGGCTTGGTTGTATTGTAAGAGTTGCACGAGTTCTTTGGCAAATGCAGATGTGAATTGGGGGCCTCTATCAGATATGACTCAGTCGTGGAGTCCAAATCTGGGGAAAATGTTCCTGAAAAAGAGCTTGGCTACCCCTGCTGTGTTGATGGTTTTATTGCAAGGGAGGAAAATTACCCCCTTCATAAGGCCATGGTCAACCACAACCAGTACCAAGTCAAAACTGGCTGAGATTGGGAGATCTGGGATCAAGTCCATAGAAATATTCTGGAATGGGTGGTCCACCTCCATAGGGTTTGGAACAGGCAGTGGTGTCATAGAGTGAGTGTTAACCTTGTTTGCTTGACAAACCACACATCCATGGACAAATTTCTGGACAAATGTCAAGAGGCCAGGCCACCAATAATCCCTTTGGAGAAGGAATAACATCCTGAAATATCCACCATGCTCTCCAGCAGTGGATTCATGTAGAGAGGTGACCAATGCATGTTGTTGTGGTTCAGGAATAAAAAGACATTCCTTGAAATATAACATTCCATCCTCCCATTTCCAATCATTGGCATTGGCTCAGGGAAAGAGCAAAGATCCCATTTGCACGGTGGCAATGGTGTTCTTTGCTAACAGGTCATTCTTGGTGGAGAGTACTACTTTTTCCTGAATAGCGAGATTGATGAGATTGATGAAATGGTCATCTGGGATTAATATAACATCCTGATTGTCATCGGCAGTGTCTATCTCTTCCTTGCGAGAGAGAGCATCAGCTAGGGCCATTTTGTTCCCAGGGAGGTTTTGATAACAGATGTCAAAATCCTGCAAAAACAGCATCCATTGTGCTTGTCAGCAGGACAGCTTATGGGGTTGTTTAAAGTATGCCAAGTTTTTATGATTGGTTTGGATTGTCACCTGGTGTTCCATTCCTGAGAGATAATGTCTCCATTCTTCTAATGCTTGTATAACTGCTAGTAACTCCTGATCATAGATGTCATAGTTTTGTTCTTCTGGGGAGAAGGTTCAGAAGAAGTAGGTACAGGGATGGAGATCTCCATTTCCATTGGTTTGTATGAGGACTGCCCCTGAGGCAGTAAGTGAAGCGTCCATCATAACCGTAAAGGGTTTGGTGGAATCTGGCATTTTGAGGACCAGTCTAGACATGAACACCTTTTGTACAGTTCTAAAGGCTTCCTCACATTCTGGTGACCAGTTCTAGGTGACTCCTTGGTGAGCTTGTGCAGAGGTTGGCTGATTCCAGAGAAGTCAGGGATGAACTTCCTGTAGAAGTTGCAAAATCTGATGAACAAGTGGATTTGTTTTACTGAGGTTGGGCTATTCCAGTCCTTGATGGCATTAAGTTTTCCAGGGTTGAGAGTGATTTCACCTGGTCGAACTATCATGCCAAGGTAGTCTACCTTGGTGATGTTGAATGAACATTTACTCAGCTTGAGGAATAGGTCATTGTCTATCATTTGTTGGAGAACTCAGTGAGTTCTTTCCATGTGTTCTCCAGGTTGCTTCAATGCGATGATAAGATCATCCATATATATGATTAGCCATCCTTTGGCAATCATATCAGCAAAAACATGGTTCATGAGGGCCTGAAACGTAGCTGGAGAATTGCTTTGTCCAAAGAACATGACTGTTGGTTCAAACAGTCCTACTGGTGTGATGAAGGCGGCCTTCCATCAGTCAGGTGGATGGATCAACACATTGTTGTAACCCCATCTGATGTCCATTTTGGTGAAGATTGTGGTGTCCTTTAGTTGATCTACAAGCTCAGAAATATGTGGTAATGGGTAAGCATTTTTGACAGTGTGCTCATTGAGATACCGATAATCTTGACAAGGGCAAAGGCCTCCATCTTTCTTTGGTATGAAGAAGAAAGGTGAGGCTTGAGGTGACTGAGAGGGGACTATGGTTCCTTTCTTCAGGTTTTCATCAACAAATGTTTTACAGGCTTCCAACTCCTTGGGGTTGAGAGGATAGACCTTGGCTACCTTTGGTGCAAACATTTCTTTGAGGTCAATATGATGGTTATACTTCCTGGACAGAGGAAGTTTGCCCAGAGGGGGTTCTTCAAATACTCATTGGAATTCTTCATGTTCAGGGGGAAGGATGGTGTTACAGCACGTCTTTTCGCACTCATGCTACGTCCCTTTTTCCTCTTATCTTATCTTATCGCATAGCATTACTAAGCATCTACAGACACTTTACACGTTTATCTTTACCATAGCTTCTATGACTCATCCTGTGCATGCGCAGCCTTCTTTTCATCTCTGTGCTGTGCATGGCTACACGTTCCTCTATTCTATGATGTCACACCATTCGGACTCCTCATTGTTCGCCTCATGTTGATCCATGCATTGTCCGCGCTGCCTAGCGCAGCCCTATGGCTATGTTCCCTTTGTTCTCTCATATTTAGACGAATATCGATAGATCCAGCCCACACATGTACAAACATATGTAGTCCTATATAAACCCGAGGAACTTGGCTGGAATCCCCAGTCAAGTTCTCTTGGATCTTATCCTCCAAATCCTCTCTGGACAACGGTCCTCTTCTCATCTGCTCGCTTCGCTCTCACTTGAGGGTTTGAAGTGTTTCAGATGGTTTCTTTCTTGTTGGCCATCTCAGCCTGGGTGATCTCTGTGGAATGGGTTATTTTCCAGATTAACTCCTGATCAATATGGGTATCTGGGTCCATTGACAGATAGCATAGAAGATATCGCTGTTTGATGTGATCTCATGAACATGCAATTGGATCTATAGATTCAGGGAGGGTGATCTCACCTTTGGCCCAATCAATTTCTGGGTTTATGAGTCTTAGTCAAGACATTCTGAGGATTATGTCTTTCTCACTGCTACTGATAATGAGAAGATCTTGGTTTTCCAACAGTAGCATTTCTATGGTCATAGAAAGGGTTACTTTCCTTTGTATCATCCCATTCTCATTTAAGGTTCCATTGGCGTTTGTGGCTTTGATGGGTACTTGGAGTCATCAGGTTGCCCATCCCATTTTATCAATGAGCTTTCAGTTGATGAAACAGTTGCTAGCCCCACTATCAACCAATGAGGAGAGTTCTGCAGTCTGTCCTGTGCTTTCCTCAGTCAGGGAGATTGGTAATCAGATTGCTCGATCCACGATTTTAGAGATGACAACTGGGGCTGCCTTTTCTTGATAGGTCCATCCTATTGAGGTTTTCTTGGTCTATGTGCTTGCAGTTTTGGTCTGCGATTCTCCTTGTTCTGGATGAATAAGTTGAAGGACTCTCAAGGCTTCTTCTGGAGAGATGTTCATTTCTCTCATTACTTTGGTTACCAGATTTTCTATTTCGGTTGTCCAAGTAACAGGTTCTTCATGAAGTGAAGAGGAGACTTGCCTAACACCTTGCTGTGTTCCTTTCCTAAGGAACCGGTTTACTCATTCTTTCGTAGAACGGCCTATTTGCTTAATAAAGCATTCTCTACTTTTCCTTGGTGGAGTAGGCACTCATGATGTCATGATGACATCCACATCCATGGCATCAGGGTCCTCATTGTCAGAGGAGGAGGATTCATAAGGATCCATGTAGCCTGGTTGGTTGTTCCACAGTTGCTTCGTGCAAGTCTGAATTAAGTCAAATTGGGCAGCCTTTCCCATCCATTTCTGCCATGAGTCTGGGGGTGGATCTACTGCTGTCATCAGGTTTACGATGTTTTCATGAACAGTGACCCAAAGAAGGTCAATGAGTAAGACATCTTGATGCGACATGCTGGCATTGGTGACTAGAAGCTCAAATTGGGTGCGGAATGCCGGGAACATTCCTTGGCCTTGTCGTAAGGTGTAAAGTTTGCTGCAGGCCTCTGCCTGAGCATCTCTTGGTGAGAACATTACAAAGAAATCTTTTTCTAGATTGCTAAAGGAGAGTTGAACTCACCTGGAGGATTTAACCATGTTGTCTATCTTCTGGTACCATCCTTCAGCAAAGGTGGCAGCTAGCCTGGTCTTTAGGTTGTTGAGGAGGATTACAATCTGTGCTAGCTCATCATATACTTTGTGGTTGATCACAAAGTAGGCTTTCATAGCACAGAACCATCATTTAGCATCTTCTGGTTTTCTGTTGAATGGGCTGGGGTTTCCAGCACGGATCTCAGATTCTTCTTCTTGAGGAAAGAAGGAGGATGCTATTAGAGTTGTGGCTGTGGGTAAAGTAGCTGGGATGAGAAACATAGGGTTTGAAGGGACAGTGGGTGTGAAGATGGATAAGGGCTGAATTGTGGCAGGTTGTAGTAGGGTGGTGGAGAATCCAGGAATAGATGGAGGTCTGGTTGGTTCAGCTAGAGGTTCATGTATAACTCTAGCTGTTATTGCTTGTTCAGGTTGGGTTGCTTCAGGAGAGGCAATCTGAATTGCTATTTCTGGGTAACTAATGGGAGTAGGCAGAGGTGGTGTTGGTAGCATGTGGGGTCATCTGGGTGGTGGATATGGGGTGGCTCTGAATGTGGCCAGTGATGCTCTAGTTGTTCCGGAAATTCTTCCTGTATGTGTTGGGAGACTAGGTGCTTCTCTGATGGCTGATCATGTTGACAATGGCCTGGGTGATCTTGGAGTTTCTTCCATCAGGATTATTGGAGATCCTCTGATTCCTGGAGTGCCCATTCATGGGGAACCATGTCCAGTGATAGTTCTAATACTGCTGGGTTGAGGGGAAACTGTTCCTATCGTTCCTGATGTATGAGGTGGTCTGGTAGACATTCCTAACATTATAGGAGGTAGTGGCACTTGCCAGGTCTCCTGGACCTCCCACTCTTCTGGTGAAGACAGGGGAGTGTCTGTTCCTTCCTGTTGATCCTCACTCTCTGAAGAGGATTCAGGTACTTGATAACTTCCTACATTCCTAGGGGAAGTTGTCCATCTGCAGCTTTCTTCAGCAGGTGGAGGAGCAGTTGATTGTGGGGTTTGTTCTTCATCCCTAGAGGAAGACCCCCAATCCCAAAAGCTAGACATGCTTACTCAGGTCAACCTTGGCTTTTTATGCAAGGTGGCATATAGTGCAAAGGTTGTGACGACAGTGTCCACTAGTCTGGTGAGAGTAGTGATGACTAAGATGGCAACTGCAAAGTATAGGTCCAGTCTTTTTCCTAGAGACATTGGTCTTGATGTGTTGGTTGGTATAGTGTCCTTCTGCTGAAAAGCAGGGACAAGAAGACAGCTAGTTCTTTTGTTATGCTTGCATGGAGTTGTCCAGCAAGTCAAGAGTTTGGATGATAAGTCCAGACTCAAACAAAGACACTAGTTGAGTGCACACTCTGAGGTGTAGTGCAAAGATACAGGAGATTCTCACTAACTGCTATCTGCAGTCTCGTGGAGACCAGAAAACTACATGTGGATTGCATAGAACTAGCTGGAGAGCTATGGTACAAACGGGGTTGGACTATATAGTACAGGAATAGGCTGTGTGGACAGCCATGATGACTCAGGATGAGTCAGAGTGAGTCATGGGTAACTAGGGTAAGCAATGCATCAATGTGCAGCATCAAAGATGGGATCAAAGGATCAAAAGATGGTAGCTGCAGAGCTAGACATGGTTACCATCATAGTGAGATGGTGAAGATGTGACATGGTGAAGGGATGGGGATAAGAAGAGGTGAAATAATGGAGTAATGGCAGGTGTTCAGGGAATAGTTGTAGACAACCATGGCTTGGTTACTGCCAGGGGAATTCTGAGGGCTTCAGGTAGTCATTATTGGTGGGTTGAGAAGCAGGGAAGACTTGTCAAGGAAAGGAAGAGAAAACTGTAACATGTACTATAGTTCCTCAGCTAATTCTATGCAATCTACATGTAGTTTTCTGGCCTCCACAAGACTGCAAGTTACAGTTAGTGAGAACCTCCAGTGTCTTTGCACTACACTTCAGAGTGTGTGCTTTACTAGTGGTCTTTTGCAGGTCTAGACTTTAGTCCAAACCTTTGAACTTGCTGGATAACTCCATGCAAGTGTAACAGACAGAAGACTTATCAGAAATACCCCTGATTGAAGGGGGTGCATAGGTCAAGAAAGTGTAACATTGACTGTCTCAACCATCATCATAGAATGGATTGAGAAGGCCAAGACCTTCCACACCCAGGTGGCTCACATTGCTTCCCGTAAAAAACAAAATCATTGCCCTCCATTCGTCTCCGCACTCTCCCACTCTGCCACTCCTG
>JBBPTT010000991.1:0-13959 GCA_038094175.1 Boletellus aff. lepidospora
CATGACCATGATCGCGACCACGACCGCGACCATGACCATGACCGCTACCCCCATGCTCGCGACACTTCCAATGTGGTCGCCTGATCATCTCAAAGCCAAGATAATAGCAGTAAGTGTTCTTCCTCCGAGTGACGATAAAGTGCCATCGGAAACTCACCTCGTTCTCAGTGTCCAGTTGCTCCGCGCCACTCCGGGATTTTTCTGTGGGATTCTTTTGTACTGGGATGCGTGCTGGAATGTTGGATCGTAGTAGGGCGGGGTGGCTTGGACGTGCTCTCTAATGTCTTTCTTTCGCAGCAAATGTCTTTTTTCGGATCGCGCCAGTTGTGCTCTGTCAATCTATTTGAATTGGTGTGTGTATCTTGTACCAATTATCTTGGTGTGGGCTCTGCAAGTCGTGATACTTGAGCGGTTTCGGCATGCCCTGAATCCAAAACCCGACGTTTGCTTCCAAAGAACAGACGGCAACGTTGGTCCTGTTCCGCGTGCAGGATCAACTAATGTATAAGAACTGCTACGATCGTTTAGGACGCGCATTCTGATCCAAAGGTGAGCTCCGACATTCCTGCATTTGGTTTGAAGTAATGTTGACTCTTGTTGCCTCTTCAAATCGCGTGTCAGACAAAAAAGCACGACATGTACGTGTTTTACCCTGCCAACGACACGCTGCGGCACGACAATATGGTGGCTTGTAATCCTACATCTTTCGTGCAGCGTCTGCTTTTTCTTTCTTTTTTTTTGTTTTCGTCTTTCCACCCTATCTGCAAGCTGCCAGTAACATTGAATGTGCAGAGTGCCGTACAATTATAATATGTAACGGATACAAGGAGCTGTGTACCGCCAGTGCCATCACTAAATTCCGTGGCTGGTGATTGCAGCTGACCCCAAAGAATCGGTGCCAGCGTGCCATATGCCACCATGTCACCAGGTGAAATAGCTTCCGCCACTGTCGACGATATCAGATGACATGGAAGGCAAAAGAAAAGGGCGAATCCCTGCGTACTTGCTTCTATTTGCTTGCTTTTCTCGACCAGAACGATTTGCAAACGTGACGTGTTCAGGAGACTTTGGCCTGGATGGATGGTTCTCTGCTCCTTTGTAGTGTTGGTTTCATGGCTAACTGCACAAAACTCGTGGCTCCCTCAGGCCTGTACGCCGCAATTAGAAAGAGACAAAGAACATGAGGAAAGGGGGGGCTTCACCAGAGGTCATACTAGACAAGTGCGCCGTCGCCGTCATCACGGCGATAACAATGGTGGAACGAAATAGGGTGTCCCCTATCTCGTCTCCGGGTATGTCGAGATAAACCTCAGTCGATCGACATAAAACGAATACCAGCTCCTGGGAGAAAAGAACGGTCGGTCGTGTGGGACAAAGAGCAACTGATAGGGCACATCGAGATGATGGAGAAAGCAAACAAAAAGCCGTGGAGTAGTTTAGACCACTCGACAGTCACGCGATTTGCATTTTCGTGCATCGCCGCATTTCTGGGACGAGAGACGGAGCTACGCCCAAATCAGGATTACAAGCAGAGAAACATTATTTGTTCCTGTTTGTCCATCACACTGCCACCAAACACGAGGGGCCGCATCCCGCACTTTGTCGAATGCAGGACGTCGAAATACGCGCCGCAGAGACGAGGCACGAGCGTCAAGCTTCCTATGCTAGCATGATTATGTAAATAAGCACGTGGATTTGCCTTATCTCCACCAACGACAACTTGGAGGCCGACACGATGGAGTCCAAGGAAATTCACGTCATCCACGCCAGTCACCCTCGCAATGACCAACTGTTTCGCGCAATCGCTACCCCTCCAGACCGTTTGAAAGCCAACAAGGGCACTACTCAAACGCAGTGCTCCACCTGCTTCACGACCCGCCACAAATTACAGACCTGTCAGAGAGTAAACGTTGCGTTGCGTTTTTCTTGCAAGGGCATTAATAGCGAGTCTCACAGTGCAAAAGCGTGTTTTACTGTTCGAAAGAATGTCAAAAAAAGAACTGGTACGCCAGACGTCCTAGTCTTCACGACACTCACTGTTCGCCACCATTATCGCTAGGTCTTATCACAAGACTATGTGTACTCCAGCCGATCGGCCAAAAGGGATCAAGAAGCTCGCCGAATCCCTCATTTGCAATTCCGCTATCAACGCGATGCTCCAGCTCTGCGCTGCGCTTGACTTGGAGTTGATGAATGACAAGAAGAAGGAGATCGGGTTCAAATTCCCATTCATGCTCCGGGCGGATATTGCCATTGAGCCCTCCGACGTATTCAATTTTGTCAAACTCTTCTTCACTGACGAGCCGGCCTCTGATAAGATGGAGGGGATGGTTCAAATCAACCATTTTGATTCTCATATTCCGGGCCAGTCGGGGCGTGTTCCTCTCACCCGGGGACGCGACAATATATGGCGTACTGTAAGAGAGAAACTGAACCACGACCCCTCCACTCGCGACCAACCTCTCGGGCTGATCGAGTTTGTCAGTGACAGCGACTTTTCGATCACGGTACCTCTTCCCATCCATTTCATCGCTATAAACGCAGCCCGAGAGAAGGAGCTGTTCGTGGGCATCTCCAGTGTCACCGGCAAAACTGTCGAGGACCCAATGTCGATTTACTCCTGCATGGAGTCAGCATTGTTTATTTTCTTTTTCTTTGCGCTTTTCTGACGTATTCTGGCCAGGTTCATTACCACGCACATACGTTCAGACAAGCAGAATCAGCTGAAACTGCGTGCAGAGATGACAGACGAGGATAAGGCTATAGTACGAGGTGCTCGGAACAAGTCTTCCACTAGGAAGGCGATCGTTCTGTTGCGGCAGAAGATGGCGAGAGAAACACTTTACGCAAATATGCCTTCGGATTGATTGTATGTCTTTGATCTCCTTTCTATTTTCTAATTTCTACGCCTACTGGTTTACCAAATCTGGAATGTCAAACATACAGGTGGTTAATTCCAATTTCAATCGTGGTCCATCATCGAGCGCTAGGCTTTCCATTTGTTCACCGTAAATAATTATATTATATAATTATATGAACGAACACGTTGACTAACCCTCCCACCACGATGCAATCCAAGGAGATCCATGTCGTCCATGCAACGCATCCTATCGGTCAGGAATGGTTCCGTATGTGTATGATGGCGAACCCTCCCGAGCGCATAAAAGCAAACATGAGTGCTTCTCAAACTGCGTGCACCACCTGCTTTACGGCTCGCCATAAATTGCAGACCTGCAAGAGGGTAGGGGATTGGATCTAGAGCTTTTCTCGGTACAAGCACTGATCTCGAGTCTTTCAGTGCAAAAGTGTGTGGTACTGTTCGAAAGAATGCCAAAGGAAGGACTGGTGCGTCAGGCACAGAAAGGCTCCCAGATCCTGGGACCCAGAAAACTCACGTCTCATCAGGCCTCGTCACAAGACGTTGTGTACCCCGGCCGACCGCCCCAAGGGCATCAAGAAACTCGTCGACGCGTTCGCTTGTAACTCCTTCCTTAATCTTGAGCTGCAGATCTGCGCTGCGCTTGACTTGGATATGATGAACGACGATAAGAAAGAGATTGGATTCAAATACCCATTCATGGTCCGCGTAGATATTGGCATTGAGCCTTCCGACGTATGCAACTTTATCCAGCTCCTCCTCACCGACGAACCCGTCCCGGACAAAATGGAAGGGATGGTTCAAGTCAATCGCTTTCGTTCCCACATTCCAAGCCGACCGGGGTACGCCCCCCTCACAAACATGCGCGAGAATCTGTGGCGCAGCGAGAGAGAGAGGCTTAACAACGACCCCGCCTCTCGCGATGATCCCCTAGGGCTGATCGAATTTGTGAATGACAGCGAATTTTCGATTACAATGCCCCTCCAGATTCATTCCGTCGTCATAAAGCTGGCGAGAGAGAGGGAACCGATCACGTTTTTCTCCTCCCTCGCTGGCAAGACTTTTCAGAAACCAAGGACGGTCCATACATCTATGGAGTAAGCACCGTTACGGCGTTTCACTCTGCTGCATGTTTGTTAACTATACTCTGATCAGGGTCATAAACACGCACATACGTTCCGACAAGCAGAATCAGCTGAAACTGCGCACAGAGATGACAGACGAAGATAAGGCTATAATACGGGGTGCACAGAACAAATCTTCCACCAGAGAGGCGGTTGTTCTACTGAGGCAGAAGATGGCGAGGGAACGACTTTATGAAAATCTGCCTTTGGATTAAGGCCGTGCATCCTTCGTACATTTGTTACATCTTTGTAGTACCATCATCACACCGGAGTCGTTATGCGTACGGGTTATTTTGCCTTCAATGCACTACAAGTTGTGGATGCCAAGCTCATGGAATATGCGGGGGTGGTCCTGGGACCATGAGAAACAAAGTCATGCCCAAATCGAACAGGTTGGCATGTCGTCAAAAATCGGTGTGTTTGTTTCTGGAACGGCGAGTGCCAGATTTACCATAGTAGCCTGTAATTGTATAAATAACCATGCTGACTCACTAACAGGGATCCTAATCCTCCCAACTACCACGATGGATGCCTGCTTCATCCACACAACTCACCCTCTCAACCAAGAGATATTTCGCATGACGGCCACCCCTCTGGAGCGCGTAAAGGCCAACAAGGGCAATATCCAAATGCAGTGCTCCACCTGCTTCACGACCCGTCACAGATTGCAGACTTGCCAGAGAGTGGGCGTCGCTCCCCATTTCCTTGTAGAAACATTGACTCTTGACGTGTCAGTGTAAAAGCGTGTATTACTGTTCAAAAGAATGCCAAAAAAAGAACTGGTATGCCAGACGCCGAAGGCGTTCTAGTCTTCACAGGACTCACCATCCATAGGTCCTATCACAAGGCTTTTTGTATTCCGCCTGGCCGGCCAAAGGGTCCCCAGAAGCTCGTTGAATCTCTCATTTGCAACACTACCGTCAATGCTATGCTCCAGCTCTGTGCTACACTCGACTTGGAGCTGATGAACGACAACAAGAAAGAAGTCGGGTTCAAATTTCCGTTCATGATCCGCGTAGATTTTGGCATAGAACCATCTGATATATGTGATTTTGTCAAACTCTTCCTCACTGACGAGCCTGGCTCCGACAAGATTGAAGGGATGGTCCAAATCAATCGCATTCGCTCCCACATCCCGGGTCGATCGGGGTATATTCCTCTAGCCGAAACGCGCGACAACATATGGCATACTGTGAGAGAGAAGCTCGACAATGATCCCGCCTCCCATGACCAGCCTCTCGGACTGGTCGAGTTTGTCAATGATAGCGACTTTTCAATCACGGTGTCGCTTCCTATCCATCCCATCTTCATAAAGGCGGCAAGAGAGAAGGAACCGTTCGTAGGAGTTTCTGCCATTATAGGGAGTTTTGAGCTGCCGATGTCGGTTCACACATGCATGGAGTAAGATTTATTTCGTCTTCCTTGTGCCTGTCTGATATATTCTTGCAAGGTTCATAAACTTGCACATACGTTCTGACAAGCAGAATCAGTTGAGACTACGCGCGGAGATGACAGACGGGGATAAGGCTATAGTACGAAGTGCCCGGACCAAGTCCTCCACTAGGCAAGCGGTCGTTTTTCTCAGAGAAAAGATGGCGAGGGAAAGGATTTTTGCGAGTATGCCTTTGAATTGATCAATTCCGCCTGCTTTATGTAGCATCTCTTTTCATTTCTCCACTCTTCAATTTACGAATGGTGTACTATCTCAAGAGAAGCCGACGATAGCTTGAACGTTATGTAACCGGAACACAGTTAGGTGTATGATACAAGCGCACAAGCAAAAGAATGTCGGACTGGGTCGAGGTGGATGAGAAACTGATTCCACACTGAGCAGATGTGCTACCATTTGTCTGCTTCATCAGACGTCACGCGTCAGCCCAGGTGAGCCGCGAATTTGGGCCCTGTGACTGAAACCACCAGGCGTTTTTTTTAGTGGTCATCAGGACGATCACGCAAGACCTCGTCATTTTATCTTCCAGGCTGAAGTGAAGTTTGGCATCAGGCAAGATACAGCAAACGTTGCATCTATGCTATGCACGTCGCTGCACCAACACACCGCAACGTTGAGGTCTTTCTCGTGGGACGATGTAGCAAATGACGTAGCATCATCCCACTAGAATGAGCTCGACCATGCATATACAATCTCAATACCCCGTCATACATGCACCGTCCGTCGATGGGCTCACTCCGTGCAAGGCAGGCCCGGGACACAAAACACCAGCCCCAGCGACTGAGATTGTCCCGTATGTGGACAGATAGATATGATTCTCTTTAGCGCTCACTCTCCCCGGAATGCAGCAAAAAATACATGGACGGGCGGAAACACATTTCCTGTGGCTGCTGAGCGGCCCACAGCACCCTCGTCCACTTTGCTCACTACTTTACAGAATGTGCCTCGACACTGACCAGCATGCACGGACCCTCGTACGCTTTCAGTTTTGGTCTCCATCCCGGTCGCCTGCAGTGTGCTCACTGCCGGGCGTTTTTCCCCAGGTTGTTGCTTGCTTCGTGTTGCTGGATTGAAGGTTGTTTCGTCGTGTCTCACACCCGGAGACGTCTTCATCTTCGTGCCAGCTCTGTTGTGTTGTTGTCTATCTCACCGAGCTTGACATCTGGTGAGCATTTAAGCACTCCATAGTAGTCCATACTCCTCGTCCTTTTCCAATTGCAGCGTGCAAGCCTGAGGGAGCCACACGGCTTTGGGCAATCCGTTGAATGACCCCACAAGAGTGCGGAGAATTGTCTAGCTGGACAAGAACGTTCCCGAATACCTCGCATGCAGTGATGGAAGTGCATAGAATCAATACTTCTACGATTTGGTAGCATAGGTGTATTGTTCCTTCTCCTCGTACTTGTCATATATAGTACATAGTTCTCTGAACGTGGATGTGTCGTCTGAACAACCGGAAAAGTGAAAATGAAAAAAGGAATGGGTAGGTAGGACGCGGAAGGTGCATGATCAATCTAAAGGAACACGTGAAAATATCAATTCCCTCGCCATTTTCTGCCTCAACAGCACGACCGACTTCCTGGTGGCGGACTTGTCCCGGGCATCTCGTACCGTAGCCTTGTCCGTCCCTGCCATATCGGTACGCAGCTTCAGCTGGTTTTGTATGTCGTGACGTATATGCGTGTTGATGAACCTAGTTGGAATCGATATGTCAAACAAACACAAGGAAGAAGAAGTGAGCATTACTCACTCCATGCACGCGTGAACCGACAGCGATGACTCGAATGCCGCACCCGTGAGTCCGGAAACTCGCTTAAACGGTTTCTTTTCTCTCGCCATCCTCACGGCGCCAGATGTGATGGGGAGAATTGTAGTGAGCAAAAAGCCACTCCCGTCAGTAAACTGGGCCAATCCAAGGGGCTCGCCACGAAGGGCAGGGTCGCCGTCGCGTTCCTCTCTCCGACGACGCCACAAGGTGTCGCGCATCTCTGCGAGGGGAGCATATTCCGATGGGCCCGGAACGTACGCTCGAACGCGATTAACTTGAAGCATCCCTTCCATCTTGTCGGAGACAGGTTCTTTGGTGAGGAAGAGTCTGGAAAAATCGAGCACACTGGAAGGCTCGATGGCGACGTCCACATGAACTATGAAGGGAAGTTTAAATCCAATCTCTTTCTTTTCGTCGTTTATCAGCTCCAGGTCGAGCGCAGCACAGACCTGGAGCATAGCGGTAAATGTGTTGTTGTAAATGAAGCTCTCGAGGAGCCTCCTCATGCACTTGGGGCGGTCAGGAGGGGTGCACCAAGCCTTGTGATAAGACCTGGACGAGTCGTCAATCTAGCGAAGAGTATGGCGCCTCATCTGGATCTGCCGGTGGACATACCAATCCTTTTTTTGACATTCCTTCGAACAGTACAACACGGCTCTGCACTGAGAAGCTGAGAATCAAACACATCTGGGAGGGGAAGAAAAAAGAAACCGAGTAAAATCCCCCTACCCTCTGACAGGTCTGTAGCCTCTGGCTCGCCATAAAGCAGGTGGAGCAGTGCGTTTCAGCAGCACTCTTGTTGGCCTTTAGGCGCTCCGGAGGGGTAGCGATCTCATTGAAACGCTCCTGACTGAGAGGGTGAACCGCATGGACGATTTCGATTGCAGTGGACTTCATCGTGTCGACCTCCGGGTCGTCAGTCACGGTAGTGGTCATTGACATGTAGAGGTCGGATGTCAGCATGCTTCAAACACGCGTGATTATGTCAGGATGAGGCACTACTGGAAGCGGAGCCGCGGGCTCTTCAACTCGTTCCGCATGCCTATAACCCAGGTGCAAATGTGACGTTTGAATCTCGGCATTCAGCTGCGGGTATATCTTTGCTTGCGATCGAGCCCGCTCTGCTATCCAGGCATCTGGAAAGACCGCCAGGGGGGAAAGTGCACGGTGCGCCCGTTTAGTGACCAGTAAGCGACGGGCGAGGACCGTGTTATGCTGCCAGCGCCAGTGGGTGGCGACGTGACGCGTACTAATGGCTCAAAGAATACTCCAACTGCACTAATGCAGTCTTCATCCGTGCTGATTCTCAACGTCCGTGCAACCATGCACTCTCTAAATAGCTGCATCACCACCAACTCGATGGCACGTTCGCATACGACACTTCCCACCCCATCTTTTCCCTCCGTAGCAGCACCGCCTCCCTTGTTACTCACTTGTTCCGGACGTTCCGGGCTATACTCTTGTCCGTTTCTGTCGTCTTCGTCTGTAGCTCCAGCTGGTTGTGCTTGTCAGAAAGTATGTGGACGTTCATGAATCCATCAAAGAGCTAAATTCAGTAGCAGAAAGGCGAAGGAACGGAATGTCTGCGCTCCATGCATGTGTCCACCGCCATTGCTTTCTGAGGAGTATCCCCAGTGAGTCCAGAAAATGCCACGAATGGCTCCTTTGCACACTTCACCGACCCGGGATATACCAGAAGTGCTATCGTGATGGAGAAGTTGTTGTCGTTCTTCACAAACTCGATCGGTCCCAGCAAATCATCGCAACGGGCTGGGTTGCTGTCCAGGTTCTCTCTGGCACTATGCCACATGCAGGCGCGCGTTTCGGTAAGAGGTGCATATCCCGATTGGCCTGGAATGTGCGAATGAAATAAGTCGATCTGCACCATGCCTTCCATCTCATCAGGGATGGACTCATTGGTGAGGAACAGTTTGACAAAGTTGTAGCATCAGAGGGCTCAATAGCCAGATCTGAACGGGTCATGAACGGGAGTCTGAACCCAATCTCTTCTTGTCGTTCGCCAGGTCCAAGTCGAGGTTGACACAAACCTGGAGCATAATGGCAAGGGTGACATTGCAAGCAAATGTCTCGACGAGCTTCTTCATTCCCTTTCGGCGTTCAGCTGTGATGCACTCTGTCTGGTGACGAGGCCTAATAAGAAGTGATGAGTTCTCCGAGGGATGCGCCTGGCGTTCTTTCGAACAGTACCACGCGCTCTTGCACTCGAAGGATCTGAATGAATGGCTATGAAAGAGAACACAGTAAGATCTCGCACCCTCTGACAGGTCTGTAATTGGTTGATTGAGAGGGTGAATTGCATGAACGATGTAGATTTCCTCCATCGTGTCGCGTTGCTGGGGGTGGTGGTCCGCCAACTATCCCTAGGTTGGTGACGCGCATCCATATAAGCCACATGACCGGGATTTCTGAATTTGTTGTGCAGACAGCCTGACAGGTGTCGTGCACTCACCTTGCCTCAGAACATTTACTGCACACGAAGGTCGTCGTAGTTGGATTGTGTAGCCTTGACCGGCCATTGCGATGGCGGAAAGGCGGAACAACAAACCCAAACCTAATGTCGCACTACGAACCCGTTCTCGTGCATAAGAGTGCAAATCTAAATCGACGATAGGATACACATGAGAACAGTCTGACAGGATCAAATCGTGGACTCACATCATATACAAAATGCTATGTGAAACTTGCACCTATCCCTTCCATATCAACCTTTCGTCAGGTAGATACCCGTCGTCAGTAAACACTACGCCTTCCATGGCGAGTAGCTCTCTCTTCTTCAGACAATTCTTCCCAGACGTATCACCCTTCTTCCCTCGACCCGACATGCCCCACTCGCCAAAAAATCCGCCGATGTAGAGGTTCGATGCAATCACCCTATGGCAGGGCACGAACGGCGCAAACGGGTTATTTCGCAGCGCAGTGCCAACTAGACCCGCCGGAAAGCAAATAAGGTCACATACATCCCCGGTTCGGACACGCCGGGCGCGCACAGCGGAGAAACGCACCCGAGCGTGGAGATCCTCTCCCGATTGCCTTGGAGAGCGCAGCATAAGTCGTGACCCGCCCGCATGGAATTTTGCGTGTAAAATCGTAGACGGCCCACCGGTACTCGGTCAATTTCTGTACCAGACAAGAGTCATTCATGAAAACGCGGTTAGGTTGTGATTCAGCAGCTCGCTTACCTTACCGTCGTGGGTGCGGAACGCAACGCGCGCAGGCTGTTCTAGTGGGTACGTTGTCCGAGTCGCTGACAAACCGACGTGACCAGGGCGAATCGTTTGCGAGTTGCAAGACCGTCGTAGTGAGTGCCAACGGGTGCTCCGTCGGTGCTAGAACGTACTCAACGCTGGATCGCACGACGCTTCGTGGGTGGGGCTGGCTGGTGTTTCCTCAACTCGCGTCGCATTTCTGTCGTTCTTACGCGTCCGCGCCGTCGCTGCAGCTGGCTTTGACGAGGCTTTCGCTGCTGGCATCGCGCCGGATTGGGTATAAAGCCACTTGAAACTCCGACGCGTCATTTCAGTGATGGCTCGGTCAACACTAATTACGTGAAAGCAGCATGCAGGCTTTTCTTGATGTTCCTCCTGCTTGTCGCCGTGCTGCATCACCTCTTGAGCGTTCTCGCTGTCACTGTATTCAGCCCGCTGGAACACCATGTAAGCGCCGTGACGTGCCCGGCAGTCGACTGGGCCCTCGACCGAACCATAGACATCACCATTGATGAGTCCACTTCTACTTTATATGTGTACCGCGACGCCGTTTCTCAGGGTGTAGAATACGTCGACTTCAATCCTTTTGCGGAATCGATGATCATGATGGTACACAGCTGGCCAAGTCTGTGGAGCAGCTGGGGCCGCCAGATTCAACATCTCAAGGCATTTCTTGTTTTTCCACACATTATAGATCGTAGCTCACCCATCTTCATCTTAGAACAACCATTGGTTGATTGCCATCGACGTCCGAGAATTTGATCGATCATCGTATCCTTCTGACGTTCAATCGTCTAGTACCATGACAAACATTACGGGCGCTTTGACATGTGTTCTCGAGCACGCCTGCGTAGCGTTTGCTATTTGCCTTGGGTATGATTTATCTTCCACTTGTGGCGTATTCTGAAACCATGTCTTCCGTTCAGTCATGACTGGGGCTCTGTCGCGTGCTACGAGGCTGCGCAGAGACGCCCCGACGTGTCCTCTGGCGTGATTGGTGTGACAGTTCCGGTGAGTCGATGACGAGCACGACTCCGTGTCCATGTCCCCATGCCCCCAAGTACCTTCCTTGCGCAGGCCAATTCGCATCGACCGAGTCCATTGCGGCCCAGATATCTACGCTTGCCTACCAAGTCTTTTTCGTGCAGAACACGTCCACGTCGGCGGCCGAGTTAAATAGAGACGTTGGACGCACGCTGAGAGGGACACTGAGGAGCGTCGCGAGCCCACCTCCGGACATGTTTCTACATAGCCAGGAGACATTTATGGGCGCATGGGATGGAATTGAGGCGCGTCTTTCTATTCCTCCGTCGTCTGTTTCTGCGAGAGAGATGTTCGATAGATACCTCCGATTACATTATTTTCGAAAGAGGAGGAGAATTACTTTATACAGAGGTTCAGCAGACAGGGCTTTGATCACTGTAGGTTTTTTTTCCTGCTGGTATTGTTCTTGACAATGTCTCCCCTTCAAATATTTGTGCCTATAGTATTGATGTTTTACACTAATGGCGTAAGGTCAAAATTTTATGTGGCAGCGTGCACGCTAATGAAGATATATGTTGCAGAACAAGTACGGGACATGGAAATCATGTCACGAGCAAGGAAATTTCACGATCCGCGAACCCGTTCTTTCAGTCCTCCCGGTCCAGGTGTGTTCCGGGCGCATATATGCGCCTGGTAGGTAAAGCAGTGAACTTATTTCTGCACAAAGATCCCATTGCAGACTGGACGATACTAAATATGTATCACGGATAACCACAAATGTGAGAAGGTTTATGTGTAGTCGTGTCGTCTCGCTGATGGGCATACTGCCGCATGCATGCAGATGATAAGTGGTGCCCATTGGCCACACATCGAATATCCGGACATATTCAATGCAATCGTGCACGAATGGCTTGTAGAGACGGCGGGGCTGAAGGCGATCTATATGACAAGGCTGAAGCTAAAGAACCGCGGACCAAGGAGAACCCTGGGGGAAAACATCGCGTGGTGGATGAACTTTGAATGGTGCTATTGCAAGCGGCTGAGCACCGTGTTTGAGGACTTCTGCCTGACCTGTCCACTCGTGCAGTTGCTGAC
This sequence comes from Boletellus aff. lepidospora, assembly GCA_038094175.1. Lineage (NCBI taxonomy): Eukaryota > Fungi > Basidiomycota > Agaricomycetes > Boletales > Boletaceae > Boletellus > Boletellus aff. lepidospora. The sequence goes on from JBBPTT010000991.1 coordinate 12,527, forward strand.
TGGCGCCCACAAACCGGGACCCGACACTTGCATTCGCACATTGATTTTGCGCGTCAAACCTTGAAGGTCCCACCCGAATACGTATCCAAGCTCCGGCGACGGTGCAACGGTGATATGTAACCCTACAGACCATAGAGGATGCTTTGGATTTGTTTAGCCAGTTCAGTCGAAAGTAAACCATCCCTTTGCATATCTTAAGTTCATAAACAGTATTGTATAGGTCTAGATTGCAAGACTGGGACACAAAGACACACTTGAAAACTACCCACATTTAGGACTTCAGACAACCCTGAAGTTCTGTTGATACCTAGTCAATAAGTTACATTCAATTTTTCGTAATTTTTGAGTGGAAAAATCCATCAGAGCAGGCCCCAGCAATGTGGACCACATACAGTGACTCACAAATTTGTCCCAATGTTTTACATTTTTGATTGTTTGCTGAATAACTCTGGAAGGAAAACAAGTATAAATAAAGTGTCAGTGAATGAAAGGAAGCATCTACCTTTGGCTAGATGAGGATAAATACATTATGTAATTTAGATCAGTAAACATGGAGATATACATCATTCAAAACTGACACTCATTGGGACAACTGTTACAGTTTTTCCTTTTCTCATTCTTCATCACAACCCCAGACCTACCCACCACTCTCTTATTGGAGGAATGTGTCACCCAGCAGCTGATGGCCTGGATGTGTGTTCTTCCATCTGCCTTATAAGATCAATCCAATACTCAGGGATACCTCAAGATGGTAACCTAACTCCTGGACTTAACCTGGACTTCTTTCTTATCACCCAGGCTATATGTCCTGACTCACTCCCATCATTGGATGTATCTTTAGTTCCCTTTTTCCTCTTAAATTGTAATCATGTATAATACATGTTACACTTGCATGGAGTTATCCAGCAAGTCAAGAGTTCGGATGATGAATCCATACTCGAACAAAGATACTAGTCAAGTGCACACTCTGAGGTGTAGTGCAAAGACATGAGAGGATCTCACTAACTACAACAGGCAGTCTTGTGGCAGCCAGAAAACTACACGTAGATTGCATAGAACTAGCTAAGGAATAGTAGTACAGGTTATAGGTCTTTATATACTGCTAGGTATTGTTACGCTGAATGCACATCTAGTGTCGTTCAAGCAACCTGTGGAGGGGCAGACTCTCACGAAGAGGTTGCAGCGTCCTATCCACCTAGGAGAACAAGAAGAGACAAAGGACTCGAGGGATGCTCGAGGACTGAGGGTTTGAAGGGATGAGGGACTCAAGGGATACTTGAGGACTGAGGAGCGACACAAGAATGCATATATTCGCATAGAACAAGTGTAAAGAAAGTACATATGTGGTGAAGGTATATATAGGCGGAGATGTGTCAGCATCGAAGCCTATGGAACATTGTAGAATGATGACAAAGGAGAAAGATACCATCAAG
>JBBPTT010000992.1:0-13958 GCA_038094175.1 Boletellus aff. lepidospora
GATGGCGTTTCGGATGCATACTGGCTGGTCGCGTTCGCTCGAATGATACGCGAGAGAGACAGATCGGTCCGTTCCGTGAGTGTGTCGCGCAACGCAGGTGTGAGCACCTTCAAGGGCTGGGGTGGGGGCTGCATTGCCATGGACCGAAGCCGCAAACGGAGATCCTGCGTGGGAAGGCAGCGTCCGACCTTTCACCCCGCTCTCGTTCCCCCTGATGCTCATCAAGATTTTTATGGCAGCTTGCACGTGTATCCACGAGTCACTTGCCGCAGAGCATCCAGAGCGGGTGCCCCGAAAGGTCTATTGAGCGCTACAGTACCATTACGAATTCCAATGATGTATGCATACCCTTCTTTTTTCCAAGGCATTGTGCTGGCGAGTACCGTGGGGAATCGACAATGACGTTTCGAGGGAGAAGAAACTTTCAAGAAGGCCCCATTGGCGGTGGGAAACGATCAGTGCACCGTCTAGCATACCACTGACTAGGACTCTCATGGCGCGAGGCTTCTAGATTGTGGAAAAGACGGGTTTTACACTCACTGCGGAAACGAAAAAATAACTTTCTAGTGTTAGAGGGTAGATAGAGTACCGTACAGTTAAGGTCTAGCTAAAATCTCGTTTCCGCAGTGACTCGTCCATAGTTTTACTATACAATCAAACTGCTGAACCGAATCTACCAAGGCTGCCCGCCCTTGCCATCCTGCCCATCTTTGATCACAAGCGCGACGGGCCTGCAATCGTTCGGCCTGATCCAATAAAGTTCCTACAGCAATAGGTCACGTGATCAGAGCCAATGAAAAGGGGTACACAGCGTTACTCGACTCACAGCTCCTCCACGACAGCGCTCTGCCAGCTAACGCTGCGGCCCGACACGCAACATGACCACCGGCACCCTGACCTGGCCCAAATTCGATCCCCATTTGCTCGCCTTGCCACCAACGACAAGCCATGAAGTTCCCCGGCACGACGATCTGGACGGTAGGTAAACGGGTCTCCGCCACCCGAACGAGGTGGGTGTACTTGCTGTTGGCAACACCTAACACATCATAGAGCAATTGCGACCACGCTGGGCGTTCCTGCCCACAGGACGCGTTGGGTGAGTGACCGTCGCCGTGAAAGCCAGCCTAGAAACGTACCAAGCGGTGCAAAGATTTCCACCAGAAATCCGACCGCCTGGGAGGTTTCGCGCTCATCCAGGACTGTCGTGAAATCGAATACCTGGAGAAGCCCTTCCCAGCTAATCGTTTGAACTGCTGTGCCGAGTTCAGCGCCGATGTGGAGCAACCGAATGACGGAACTACACATGGCAAGGACGAGAGAGAACATGTTTATAGGGAGACAAGGTGAGCAGGCGCCATTTCCAGCTGAGGTACTTGAACACGGGCGAACCATTGAGAGGGCCGAATTCGACAATCTCGATGACGTCGTCTATCAGACAGCCTGATAGTCCGTTGCGTGTGATCACCACGACTTGGTATCATCCGCTAGGACGGAGGTCCCACTGGAAGTGTCGCGCGACTCAGCAAATCATGCCCAAAGGCATTTCCAGGCAACATAGCGCCCTGCAATATTTCCGAAACTTTGAGCGTCTGAATTCATAGACTTGACATCTTCTGTCTCAGACACCAATCCATTGAGATCATCGGGGTCAAATAGGTTGTCCAAGCAACCCTCAGGGGAACCACATCCATGATTCCGAACGTCGATCTTCGGGCCGAGAATGACTTTCACCTGATGTGAGCGTATCTATATGGGCATTAGCGCTCAAAAACAGATCGGGATCTGCACACCTGTCCAAGACACGCTCCAAATGAACCACTGCAAACACCTCCGAGCCGCCTCATGCGCGGCTAGACGCGTGGTGCCCACCCATCGCCAGATGATGGTGGGCCAATCGCATATAGCCTCGCCTACCTGCCATTAGAAAAAACATGCGCTTCGATATCGCGAGCGCACCTGCAAGCGGTCCCGCACATGATCAAACGCCCTCCAGATCGAGAATCCTGCCCTCGCGAATGGACGTGTCCCACTCCTGGTGCACGGCGCGCACGAGGTCGACAAAGCGGTGACCAACGCAGCAAGGATTCGATCAAGATCAGGGCACGCGAGGCCGAAGAGTGCATGCATCAAGAGGTACGACCGATTGTGCGCAACCACACCCGCACCCCATGGGGCCACACGGCCAGGCACTGCGAAAGACAGACCAGAGTTGGCACTGCAGGCTGCCAGCACGACAGGGTGGATGCGAACGGACCGTCGACGATCGATGTGCGTCACCGCCGATATCCCAACCGTAACGCACGAGGAGGCTAAACGGGCTGGAATCTGGTACACCATCCGACCAGGTTCATTTTCTCCCTCCGACACCCAAAGTGAAGGATGGGTGCGGTCGGTTCCTGCGCATCCCTGAAATCATAGAACGGACGAAGGGGAGGTTCAGCGCCTCGTGCAACAGTTTCGGCTCTCTGACAAGGCGGTAGGGCAAACCCGATGTGAAGAGGTTCTCTACACGTGACACCTCGCACGGCGCCCCGTCGGATCAAGGCTTGCGTGAGGTGTACTCTGTCGCGAGTACGTGGGCGAGAGGGCGGCGTCGGTCGTCGTCCCGCGTTGTGCGACCGCGTCGCAACAGGACGAAGCGATCGTTTGTCCGTGGGAATCAACAACATCGCTCCCCGCTCTCTCTCCTCCCTTCCTCGGCAAAGTCCGAACGTCGCGTCATTCCGCGGTCATGGACGCCTGCAAAGGACCGGGCGTCGCTCGCGTGCCTTGCTTTTTTGTGTGGTCATTTCCGACGACATCTCTCCTTCATCTCGGACCCTTGGACTCGCTCTCCAACACGGCGACCAATCTCCCCCCCACCGCGCGTGTGTGGGGGGGAGACACACGAGACGCCGTCAACCGTGCCTGGAGACGACCGGCTGAGCGCCTCGCCAACGTCACGTATCTTATCGCGCGACCCCTCGGCACGGATTCGAACACGTCCTTGTCTTCTCTCTTTGCTCGTCCGCGAACGCGCCCCAGCGTTGACGGACCACGGTGTGATCGACAGGCAGGACACACGACGAGCCGAATGGTCCTGCCAAAGGACCGAGGCGACCACCCACCCCGCCGCCTTCCAACCGTTTTTCCTTTTTGCTGGTCGTCGAACGGAGACGGCCCAAAGTGAGATACCCCGGCTATCTCGCCATGTGACGTTTCTGGACGCAAAAAACCGCCGAACACTTCATCTTAGCGCCCGAGGAGATGCCAACCAGACGCCACGAAGGCGGGGTTTTTTTTTAATGGGGGAATGGGGACGGGGAGGAAGAGGGGACGCCGCGGGATTAATGAAGGAACGCCGACAGAAGACGCTCTGCCAACCGGGGCTGGTCGTTTCTTTTTGTTTTTTTGACCCGGATCCGGACGAGCGCGGTGGCGGGTGTGGTGACGGGTCGGAACATCCACTTGTGGCACTTTTTCTTCTTCTCCTGGCCAAATGGGTGTGTCGGAATGGGCGGTTGTGGTTTCAGCTTTCGGACGGATTCTTGGGCTGCGTCCGCCGTAATTCTGGGTCGGACAAAGCGTTTCATGGGAGGGGGGGACGAGCGAGAGAGATGCGACGACAAGCGGCTCACGCTGATGCCGTCGGTGGTGTGTTTGTACACGCTCGACACGAGGCTAGCCTTGGAACACAGCCGAGACCACAAGGTCGACGATCACCTCACGAACGACCATGCATCACACACTTGTTGCGGCAAACCGCGAACACGTTCAACCAAGGTATAGCAATACGGTACTCGTACAACACGCTTGAGCCCCGCCATAACGTACACGAGAGACGAGCGTATAGATAGCAAACAAGGAGAGGAGAGGAGCGCATATACGGACGCCAGAGGCGTTTGACAGACAACAACAGGAGGAAAAGGAGGAAGAAAAAAAAGAGAAAAACATACAAGGGAAAACATACGAGAGGAACACGGGAGCAGACATATATATCAACATTTTTCTTTCGTCCAAGGATATCACGGCTTTAATCAATCAGGCTTGTCTAGTGTGCACCGTCCGCGACGAGCAAAGGGGTGGCGAATCGTGGGGGTAACACGGGTTTCCTTTCTTCTTCTTGATCTTCACGTCTAATAGTGCAAGTCGATCCGACCCAAGGCGAGGGTATCGCTCTTCAGTAGGCAACGGCGGGCATACAGTCCCCTGCGTGCACGCGCATATAGTCGTCTGCGAACCCACCAAACACGTTGTGGTGGACACCGGGCGCATAAGGGTACGAGTACATCGACGCGTCCGCGCCATCACCGTTGCCACTGCCGTCCACGACGGACACGCCATACGCAGGGGTGCACCAGTCGTACACGTCCCCCGCCATTCCGCCCGCGTACGCGTTCACGAAGATGGGCATCTGCTGTTCGTGCAACAACATCGTGCACTCGGCCCAGCTCTTGGGTACCGCCGCCGACGCGGGGTCGTACGCGTTCGGCTGCATCTCGCGGGCGTATGCCACCGCCGTTCCAAAGGGAGTAGTGGTGGCCGTGGCGACGGTGGCGGCATTGGCCGAACAGACGCTGTTGTTGTACACCGCAGCAGCTGCGAACGCGTGGGACTCGACGGGCGACATCGCGGGAGGCGTGTGGAGCGCGTACGTCAGCCCTGGACACTCGGGGGAAGGAGGGACTCCGATTGAGGTCTCGAGGAGATTGTACGGCTGGATGGCGTGTTGCGTGTGAGAAAAAAAGGTGTGTGCGCGCGCATATGTGCATTACGTGCTCAGCCAGGTTGATGCGAGAGATAACGAGAGAAAAGGAAAAAAGAAAAAGAAAAAGTGTGGGCAAAAATGACTTACGTCGTTCCAGCGCGCGGATACGCCTTCTCGAAGTATTGATGGAAGGACCAGTGGGGAAAGGCATCCGATCGAGTCTGGCGATACGGCATGGGCCAGGTCTTCTGATTGATCACCATTGAATGATGGCGGAGCGCACACGCCCTGTGGGGATTCGGCAATGTCGTACGAAACGTTGACGAAGACGCTGTCAAGCGACTCGTGACCGTCGTGAGGGGACATGTCGCTCGGCGAGGGCTGGGCTGCCGGAGCAGAGAGCGAGCGCTTGAACATGGCCGTGAGCGGGATCCGGAAACGGTCGTCCAGGGAGGCGTTGGGCGTCTGTGCACGAGATTGAGGTAGAACACAACCGCCGAACCCAGGGCTGCTGGTGGGGGTGATGGGGGCTTCGGCGCCCGGGGTGGAAACGACAGCGTTGCCGTGAGCGTCGACTTCGCTCGCCACCATCGCGACTTCGCGCTCTTCATCTCCGCTCTCGTTCCCAGCCCTTGTGCCCATCTTCCTGCAGGCACCACCGCCTCTGCCGGCGTTGACCTCCCACTGCCTCACCGCGTCCTCGAGATCTACCCCTGTCTTGCCTTCGACCAGGAGATCGGTGATGATGGCGCACCGCTCGTCGCAACTCTTTGCTTTCTTGCACGTCGGATCGCCCTTGAGCTTGCGTGTGGTCTGACCTGTTCGTTTTCGATTAGACGCCTGAGGTCCGTCCTTGACCTTGAGCTTGGCGAACGCGTTGGCTCCAGGTCTGAAACGCCAGTCGGGGTATCGCTTGCGATGTTCGGCCTGCGCGACGAGCGCCTTGGCCTCCCAGACCTCCCTCTCTTCGCGCGAGAGCGTCTTCCAGTATTTGCCTGTCGAAAACGCCGCATTCGCGAGCAAGGGCGGTGCATGAACGCGCCTGCGCCGACAACGAAACACATCCTGCTCACCAATGATCTTGGAGAGGGTGCTGTGGTTGCCCTCGACCTTTTCTGGAACCTGCTGGCTCCGGATGAACGAGGATCGGAAGAGGATGAAGGCGTTGGGCGGGCGTGGGATATACGAGGCGTCGCGCTTCTTGCCGTGGCTGGCGCGGTCGGGGCCTTGGAAGGACGCCGCCTGGCTCTCGGGGAGCTCGACCAGGTCGACGGGGGCGGATGCGGGGGTGGACACTGGGTTCTCCCACACCGTTTCGAACGGGATGGTTGGATCCGCGCTCAGGGCGGTGATGGGTGTCATGTCGGTGAAAAAGGTAAACGTCATCGATGGATTCGGGTTGTCGACGAGAGGAGGCATGCCATCTGATAAAGTGGCATTGATAAGCAACGAGGACGGGAAGAGGAAACGGGCGCACCGTCGTCGTCAAAGCAGGGCGGGGGCAGGTCGTGTTCGCGGATCGCAGGCATCTGTGCTGGACGTCGAGCGGTGTAGCGCAGCGAGGGCGACGGTGGGGGAGCGAGACGGGATGGTGATAGAGCGACGGGGCTGGGTTGAGGAGGAGAGGTGCTTTATGCTCTGTTTGGCAAGTTGGCCGGTGGAACGGAGGAATCGAATCGAGCCTTCTCGGCCGGTCAGTTCCCACCAAACCTAAACGTCCCGGTCGTGCGCGCCTCACCCAGCAACCGCAGCCCTGCACCGCCCTGTCCTGCTATCTGGTTTTTATTTTTTTCTCTCTCCTCGCAGAAGGCGTCGGTCGTGATCAGTGCCTCCCTGCGCGATGCGACCTCGCGGACGCCGCGTGGCCCCGACGACTGGGAGAACACCTGCTTTATTTGCGCGTTCCAAAGGTGCGCACGAGGCCGCCCAGCCCCGACCGCGCCGCAACACGCCCCTTTGGCCTGTTCGCGTCCAACACGTCGGTGTACTTTCTTTGTTCCCAAGGTCCACCCACCGCGACCGTTTTTACCAACCAAAAAAAAAAAGTTCCCATGCCTCTTTGCCAGGTCGAGGGAAGCGAACGGTCGGACTACTGTCTAGTGTGCCGGGGAGGTCCGTATGTGGCTTTTGTTCCCGAACCTGTGGCGTGTCCCGGCTTTTCCTGTTTCCTGTTGGTGGAACACGGAACATGGGCGTCCATTCGGCAAGTAGTATCACCGTCCGCTTCTCCCGGTGGATCCGAGCATGAACCACCTCATGGGAACAAAAAGACGTGCATGCTTCCCGTCGAGAACGCACTTGCTTTCGTCTCGCAATGGACTGACTGCATTCCCGCGACTAGCACCGTCTCTAACTCTCGGGCTGGGCTAGGTGATGGAATTATTGCGTGGGATCCGACCAGTCTCTTCATCTGGGTGTCGAGCAGACCCTGTGTTTCTCGCGGGTTCAGGTGTGACTTCCACGGAAAGGTGACGGAGGTGGATTCTGAGACGGTGAAGCAAATACTGGCTGTATCTCGAAGCTAACTGGTTTCCCTAGACAATTGCGCAAACGTGACTCCATCTTTTTCGTCGCTTCGCTTCTTCTCGTGACAACGGTTCTCTGAGGGCAGGTCTGCAGGTTCACTGGAATCATGCCTCAGTCGTTTTCTCCGTCGAGCATGGGAGAGGGCCATCATCACGGGCACGACAGTATTATTTTGAGTAGTCCCCACCCTGTCGAGGAGTTCTCGTTGGTCTCAGGACCTAACCGCTTCAAGTTCGGCCAATCGCTGAAGCCTCGCTCACGTCCTCGCACCCCAGAGGACGGCGGCCCATCGCTGGCTTGATCATCATTTGGAATAGAGGACACGAACGCCACGCTTAGCCCATTATGGCTGGGGAGCGTGGTTTCCTGTCGATATCGGGGGCAAACCGCTTCTAAATCCCTGGGTCGAGGTTTGATGCATAAGTAGTAGCATAACGAGAAAAATATGCAGCGCTCCCGTACAGTGCTCGCGATGTGGTGGCAGGCTGAGCCATTATGTGTGCGCGCCCTAACTTTGAGGATCACATCAAGTCCACCGGCGACAGCTCTGACGATGTCTGCTCGCCTGGTCATGAATCCTGCAGGGATTCCGATTTCTGAGGGCACCCGTGCTGTCCTTGGGCTTACTAAGCTGCGTCATGTGACATACACCGGTGATTACCCCGTCGCCAAGACCGGATGCGTATTCTGTTTATAAAACGACCCTTGGCGGAGTCCCACCACTACTTGCAAAACAATCGAGGGAGCTTTCCTTTTCAGCGGTCGCTTCCGAGTCACTAGCGCGTAACGGCACACTCACTTGCTGGCGCATTGCATTCCGTCCCCTCAGCTCATTATTCAGACAACCGCATTTTGGTCCATGCAACACGCACCATTGGAAATGAAACCTCACATCTGATGACGTTCCCATGTGTGAACGCATCACCACCAAGGCCATCGCTGCTCTGCAACGCTGTCATCGTCGAGTTCTGACCCGACGTTATGCCGATGGTATCTGCTGACATGACTCAGAATTGACATTACATACCCAGCGACCTCCCCCGCGGACTCACTGATGCTGATGGCAACACAGTGCGGGTCTGGGCGGGCTCGCTCGTTGTGACGTGTACACACTGCGCAGCGTCACATGAAATGCCTCCATTTCTGCGGTGTATCCGAGTCGGAGAGACGCCGAAACGAACCATGCAGTCCGAATCGGGCCCTGCCCATCGTCGCCATCAGCTGGGGACTTGCATACGAAGAACGCATGGTGCAAAGTAGGAGCAAGACAAGCGATGGCGAGAGGCAGGGGAGGTCTGGAGGAGTTTTGAAGACGCGGCTGACCGTTGTCGCTGGGGTGATGTTCCGCCGTCACCGCCACAAGGTGCCGGGTCCACACAGCTCCCACACCATTCATTGCATCATATGGTCAAGGCGTGAAACTGGGGCAAACGCTGTGGGTGCCCAATGCGGGTCACCCACTCGGATGAACGTCTTTGCAAAGGAAAAGAAAATCAACCAAAAAAAAAAGTACCCTCTCACTCTCCAGAAAGAAATTTCAGTCAGATGGACCTCGGGACCGTAAACGGGGGCTGCAGAACGGATTGATTTAGACCTGTGGGACGCTTCTCAACAGAGACACGTGGGGTGGCCATGCATTGTGCGGTTCCAGTTGTCCCGTATCTTTGGATCCATCTCTGATCACCACCTTCGTCCGACTCGGCATATATCATGTCACGCCGCTATTCCATGGTCGTCTCAGCTGCCCCGTGCAAGGATGATGAGGAAGGAATTCTCAAGGCCAATGATCGCGATGGTGGTCAACTTGGCGCAGTATGGACCTCAGTGAGTTACGATGGTTGAGTCAATTGCCCACCTCACCCACCGGCACTGACGTGCATATTAAGTGCTGCAAGCATCACCACTTTTGCTCGCTCGCTGCCACCCTCTGGAATACTTAGTCTAGTGCGTGCCCTCATCCAAACTTGACCGTTTTGGCCTCATGTCGTCGGGGCATGCTCGTCCCCGGCGTCTCTGGCCCACGACATCGGAGGTAAGCACCAATGTTAAATTGCTGCAGGATATTGACACCGGCCGCTATAGCGCCATTGGTACCCCCTGCCTGCCCGATACCAAGTGACCAGTTTCGGCGTGCTGCTCAAGTTCTGTTTGCTACGTGCTTTGGATTTGATTTCCAATTACAGCAGCCCCGTGCGACGAAACAATTCTGCTGGTTGAGTCTCACATTCGTGTCGACGTGTCTTGAAATGGACAACAGTCAGAGCCCCCCGTGGTGGCTTGATACGGTGTGTACTTGCCTATGTCATGCTGGGACAACTTTTGATGTGAAGCATACGGTTGTAGCACATGGCAGTCGTCGGTTATCCTACACTAGAGGTCCATCCATCCAACTGTGTGTATAGTTGAGGCCATTCTAGCTGCCCAATGTCAATAGAAGAATCCAGCTGTTGGCAGAAAATGACAGGTGTGGTTTCCCTTCACACTTCCCAAGATGTAATATGTACACAGAGAGGGAATGGGTGTGAAACATCCAATTAATGAGCATTTTGGCACCAACATGCCTCTTGCTAGTCAGGATATTTGATGCCTGCATCACTGAGGCAGTCACAGTCTTCAGCATGTCCATTCTTCTTCCAATCTGCATCCATGTTCAACTGCTATTAGTCACTTGCCATAAAATTATTTTCAGTGTCATTTGTGACATCAAGACCCTGCACAATCCTATTCTTGAACCATTTGTGGAGGATGTTGTCAATAGTACCCATGTATAAGGTGATTTTTCCAATCTCAGCTCTCTATGGAGTGCTGACCTCTTCTGCCTTGAGAGGCTGCATGACAATGCATTTGGTTGATGATTGTAGAAGTACCCAGTGTCATGTCAAATCCCATTCATTTACCTTCATTTTTCATTGCACTTTTTATACACTATGAAGGTTCAGATGGGATCATTGCAGCACTTTAGTACAACATACCAAAAGGGGAGGTGATGGTCCTTTTGTGCTACAAATTCCTACTTCATGCATGTTCAGCATCAACTGTTCTTGTGCATCTTGCCACTTTTGGCAGCAAACAGGATGATTTATGTTTTGGGTCTCCTAGCAGTGATGAAGACATTTATTTCCTTCAATGTCCATAATCACAACATGAACACAGATGAGATTGGAACACCAAGGTAATACATGAGAGAAAGCAATATGCAGAGAAGTCAAGTGGGCCCTAAACTACCAATCAAATATGGACTAGAAAATCATCTCCAACAAGTAATCCAAGACTCCCCAAATGAGGATTTATCAATGTCAACTTGATAGACTCTCTCAGAAGATATGATTAAAGAATGGACAGGAAGGAAAAGGCTCTGTCTATTCCATGGTGCAAACCAACCATAGCAAAAACCATCAGAAGAACAAATCCAACCATCTTTTTCATATAAGGCAGTAGAAGAAAAAAGATCTTGAGTTCTCCATATCTTGATAGAACAGTCTTCAGATCCTGAAACAATATATCTACCATCTGGTGAGTAGCCAACAGAGGTGACAGATTCTGTGTGCCCCTTGAATGGGCCAGCCACACACTCTCCAGTGGCTGTCTTCCAAATCCTGATGGTCTTGTCCTCTGAGCCAGAGACAATGTGGTTGCCATCTGGTGAGCAGCAAACAGAGGTGATATAATTTGTGTGTCCTTTGAATGGACCAGCCACACTCTCTCCAGTGACTGCATCCCAAACCCTGATGGTGTTGTCAAAAGAGCTAGAGACAATGTGGCTGCCATCTGGTGAGTAGCCAACAGAGATGACAGATTCTGTGTGCCCCTTAAATGGACCAGCCACACACTCTCCAGTGGCTGCATCCCAAACCCTGATAGTGTTGTCATCTGAGCCAGAGACAATGTGATTGCCATCTGGTGAGTAGCTAACAGAGGTGACAGATTCTGTGTGCCCCTGAAATGAACCAGCCACACATTCTCCAGTGGTTGCATCCCAAATCTTGATGGTCTTGTTTCCAAAGCCAGAGACAATGTGGCTGCCATCTGGTGAGTAGCCAACAGAGCTGACAAAAGATGAGTGCCCTAGAAATGGACTTGCCACACACTCTCCAGTGGCTGCATCCCAGACCCTGATGGTGTTGTCCTCTGAGCCAGAGATAATGTAGCTGCCATCTGGTGAGTAGCCAACAGATCTGACATCTTTTGTGTGCCCTTTGAATGGGCCAGCCACACACTCTCCAGTGGCAGCATCCCAAACCCTGATAGTCATGTCCCAAGAGCCAGAGACAATGTGATTGCCATCTGGTGAGTACCCAACAGAGGTGACAGAAGATGAGTGTCCTTCAAATGGAGTGGCCACACACTCTTCATTGACTGTATTCCAAGCCCTGATGGTCTTGTCCTCTGAGCCAGAGACAATGTGGCTGCCATCTGGTGAATAGCCAACAGAGGTGATCTGGCTTGTGTGCCCCTGAAATGGACCTGCCATACACTCTCCAGTGGCTGCATCCCAAATCCTGATGGTGCTGTCAAAAGAGCCAGAGACAATGTGGCTTCCATTTGGTGAATAGCCAACAGATGTAATATCAGCTGTGTGCCCCTTAAATGGACCAGCCACACACTCTCCAGTGGCTGCATCCCAAACCTTGATGGTGTTATCTCCTGAGCCAGAGACAATGTGGCTGCCATCTGGTGAGTAGCCAACAGATCTGACAAAAGATGAGTGCCCCTCAAATGGACCAGCCACACACTCTCCAGTGGCTGCATCCCAAACCCTGATGGTGCCATCCAAAGAGCCAGAGACAATGTGGTTGCCATCTGGTGAGTAGCTAACAGAACTGACAGAAATTGCATGCCCCTGAAATGGGCCTGCCACACACTCTCCAGTGGCTGCATCCCAAACCCTGATGGTGCTGTCAAAAGAGCCAGAGACAATGTGACCACCATCTGGTGAGTAGCCAACAGAGTTGACAAAAAATGTGTGCCCCTCAAATGGACCAGCCACACACTCTCCAGTGGCTGCATCCCAAACCCTGATAGTGGTGTCATTTGAGCCAGAGACAATATGGCTGCCATCTGGTGAGTAGCCAACAGATGTGACAGAAGATGAGTGCCCCTCAAATGGACCAGCCACACACTCTCCAGTGACTGCATCCCAAACCTTGATAGTCATGTCCTCTGAGCCAGAGACAATGTGGCTGCCATCTGGTGAATAGCCAACAGAGGTAACACAATATATGTGCCCTTCCAACAAGAGCACTTGTGCAGACCAATTGATTGAACACCCAAAAGGGATGAACACATGTTGTTCCAGATGGTTAGCCCAGAGTTGACAGAGTGAGGAGCTACTGGGAGTTTGAGGTATGGCTGACAAGTACAAATGGGGAACTGATTCTCTGAGCACAGGAGCAAAAACTTGAATGAACTGGTATGCCTCTGAGGCAAGCATGGTCATCTCTTTGTCCTAGAATCATTTTTACTTAGCAGCAATCATTTTCACTAGTAGGCTCAGATTTACCTTTACCCAACCCTTCAGGATGGCACAGGTCTTTGTGGCAGACAAGATGGAGGATGAGGAGGAGAGGGAGAGGAGGCTGATAGCTTCCAACCAGTAGGGGAAGAACCTCTTGAAGAAAAGTTTAACATCACTGGACAGCTCTGTTGTACAGTTTGCATGTTGCAGATGGTCCATCCAGTATTGGCATGCATAGGAAAGATGTGGCGAAATGGCCATCTTTATCTGATCAGCTATGTTCGGCACCGAGGCATTTCGCAGCCGTGAATCCTTCAGCCCACACATGTTGAACCTGAGCTCTCTGCGCATGCAGGCAACCAAAGCTCGTCCAGTGAAGAGGGAGTGTTGAGGTTGGATATGAATATGGAACAATGAACTGCGACTCTTGTCAAGTAAAAAGTCACGGAACGACGTGTGCAAGGGGCGAATGGGCTTGTCTTCATCATGCACACCATCGAGCAATGATCCAAGTGGTTTGATGATCTCTCGAACCTTGAGAGCCCCACCGAACAGGGAAGAAAGGGAAGCTAGCGATAATGGCTCGTGAAGGGCGAGTACGATGGCCATCACCTCATGAAACCGGTGTGGAATACGGGCCTTTGTAAACCGTTGTTCTAGTATCGTTTGGTAAAGCTCGTCAAGCGGGTGGATTGCTTGACCATCAGTGCTTTCCACGAGGGTCCGAAACCGCTCACACAAGTCCAATCCGGTGACGCTGTCCTCTGTAATAAACTTGCACGCAGTGGACGCCCATTGAAACAGACCCTGAGAACGCTTCACAAGTAGTCCACACCAACTACCGTCAGGCCACGAAGAGTGGAGTTCAGTGCACCGATGGAGCGAATGACGGATGAACTTGTGAATATCCTGGTCAATCATGGCCTCTGAGATATCTCCTAGGTGTATCCGGGCGACTTGTGGGCCAGAACCGAGTATTTTTTTGATGATGTCGTTCTCCGGACGAGTGGTAACAAGGAAACGAAGGTTGGATGGGAGGTCTCCTTCTACGAGGTGCGCCGATAGCGTGTCCAGGAGTCGTCGGCGATCTTCCGCATTGCCACTTTCGTCGAGGGCATCTATGACAACAATGAGAGGTCCGATGGCATGGATGTGCGTGCTTGGTTCGATAATGAGCCGGTTGACTTGCTCGGATGGCGACGACGACGTGCGGAGAGCTCGATTGTCTTTCACCATTACCCACAGCACAGACCTATACTGAGCATCGTGGTCGCATAGGTCACGTGCAAT